>JALPQI010003731.1:0-82836 GCA_025490895.1 Thaumatotibia leucotreta | reverse complement strand
GATGTAAATGTTTGAGTACGTTGTCTGCGTAGTTTCTATTGAGTTTTTTTATATTTAAATCAGTGCATGCACTCCAAACGTGACGACGGTGAAACATTTACATCATAAGAGATTATGGCTATAATGAAACACATCCTCAAATAACTTCGTATTGTGGCTTGCGTAAATCAGTACTCGTATTTATCCTATAAAATTTGCGTACCCAATGCGTAAATGGACCGCAGGCAGGGCCATAGGCTTCTACTTATACCTATAGGTACTTGCGGGTATATTTTTCAAAAAAATAATAAATGTTTATGTTTACATACATACTTGTGTATATATCTTGTATCTACTTGTTCGACGAGACAGCTTTCTAGCATGTTTTCCAGTGAATCGCCTAAGTTATGTATATTATAACAACCTTGAATTATGCCATTATAATTCCTTACAGGTTATCGAAATGTATGCTAATTATATATTTTTTCTTTAAACCCAACGTCGGGCAAGGTCAATGAACAATAAGCAAACAACTAGGCACTATAAACGGCAGAAAAGAGTGATGTCAGAATCAAACCGGAATAAGAATATCAGAAGATGATAAAATAAGGACCCAAACGAAACGAGACAAGTTATATGAAAATAATGTTGATATATGTACGAGTAATTGAGAGCCAAAGGTCTTCCATTCAACAAATCGATTTTCCTAATATCAGACGATAGGACGTAGCCATTTCCAAAACATGAAAACAGTTCACGTCAAGCGCCAGCGCTTAGTGCTGTTCAAATCACGGGTGTTCTCCGTAGTGGGCCTTAAAGAAGTATGCTTAAGACTCGTCGATTTGGAGCAAATTGAGTTTATCGTGGTCAGTGTAGTTGAGGCAAGGTAAACGCTAATTTCCTCGAAGCGAGACACGTGTTTGATACGGCGCATATTTGTCCATGTGTTGAAACTAAAACATATATTACAATAAAAACAATATAATAATGATATGAAGAATGAGACACCTAACAGGTGTATTGCACGAGACAATATATATTATGGCGTTAACGAGCCGCGGAAATATTGGATGCCAGCACAAGTATGCAATTTGACACTTACATGTTAATTTATAAAATTACTCACAACTTTCTACAAGTTGGGTACCTCCGTAACAGTCCTAACGACTGTACAACATAACATTTCCCTGCCTCTGCTAATAAAATTCAAACATCATAAAACCTGAAAGCAGAGACCGACTACCGCGTAAACATATGTATGGATTGGCTGCCCACCCTCCTTCAAAATCAACCTTACCTTACCTTCCTCAAGTGCATAAATGCATTCTTTCGGTAAATTATTTTTTTCTGTATATTGCAGTCAAGTGGTGAAGATATTATTATGAAGTCAAACCTGACACTCAGTTCAATACCTATTATACCTAATTAAGTACATCTTGAAATTTACTTTTGCTCTAGAACCATGGAACGTACCTAATACCTATACCGGTAATCTTTTCATACAGTAATACCGGTATACAACCTCGGTACATAGATTTTAATGTGTAAGTATTTCAGAATTTTATTCAGCACAACTGATTAATCACGACATTCATGACTTACCCACCCTATATCCCATCCTATAAAATCAATATTTTTTTGCGAATTCCGACCGATATATCCATTTTTAGTTATACCGGTAACATTGGTACAAATGATACAATGATAAAACATTTTATTAAACGGACAGGTGTCAACATTGATTTTATATCTGCCTGGAAAAATAATTGTTGATTTAATATTTCCTTTGTGTTTGTTAATCGTTCGACAGTTTAAATTGGCAAACGCATAAGCGTAATAGGATTTTTGTCATGTTTAGCATGTTTATTATTACCTATAACTACCTACGTATTTACAATAGTACGAGTATATACAATAGGTAATATTTTATGCTGAGCGTAAGTTTATTGACATAGTCATTATTCATCTTTTACACTAACAGCCTATGGGTATACTCAAAAATCATGCAATTAAATTAGGTTCCGATACAACAAGGCCCGCGGAATGCTGATTGGTCAGGCTAGATTCTGTAACGCCTCCGCCATGTTTGCGGAGTTTTTGGGATTTCGCGCGATCTTATATTATAGCCCAAACAGCATCCTAAAGATTATGGCGGATTATGTGTACTATACTATATTAAATGACATCATTTTAAATCTAAATCTAGTTTTTATGTAGGTACCTACTAAGTTTACTTATAAGCCAATATCAACAATAGGGATGATGACTGGCAAGTCAAATCAGCATCTTTTTTCGAACTGTCAAAACGATCACCAGAATTCACCACTATGGAATTTTATATGAAATACTCAAAAGTGACGTCACGTTTGAGTACTGCCAAATGACCTACTCTTTTAAGTTCTTTTCAATTTATTAAATAGAAGTTCTGTACAAAAATTACTTCAATCAACATCTTAGTGATAATTTCTTCGTGTATTATGTCGTGCATAATGTTAAATAATTTATTTTAACTACAGTCATCATCCCTATTATAAGATCTGTTATATTTATCTTAACAAATGAAATAAATTGAATTACCGTTTATTTATGTAGTTGAAATCATTAATTGAATTATATAAACCGATACGTGTTACCCGTTTTCAGGGTTCCGAGGCAAACTGTACTGATAGAAGTTTTTTTTATTAGAACAATTGACTTGGAAATTGGGATTTGAATTACAAATCTAACATTTTTTTTTTTGTAAACTGGTAAAGACAAATACAAAGGTGTATTATTTATACACCGTACCTGTCGTTTATCCATGAAAATTGAAGCTGCTATTGAGTCCCATATATCTAAAAAAATATATGGAAGAGATTGTTCTTTAGAGGTAAAACCATCTATAGTCTGCCTCTGGTTTACCACGGTCAAATTAATTGCGATATTTGAGAGATATGTCTGTTCAGGAATTTTGTACCTAGACCGGACTTATTACATATTTCAAATTATACTAAAACGACTAATTCTAAACTTCATGGAAATTCATAGACTGAGTTGTTTTATTGAGTATTGTTTTAATGAAACTTTCTATTTAATTAAAATAGGCACGATGCTGCTATTAAAATCGATAGCAAAAAAGATTTAATAGGTAGTAAATTAACTACTGTCATAAACATGTCGTTACCCTTAACAAACATTGAATCTGATTACAAAAGACTACTCGTATTTTAACAGCTGTTAATAAAAAAGTGGATAAGCTAATTTCAATATTTTTTCTGACTACCTATTCTACTAATATTTTCACATTATATTTTTTAGATTCACTACCCTGGGAGTTAGAAGCGGTACGCTTTAAGTGTAAGGTTTTTCGCACAAAACGGGACAGGAAAATTTAAAATTCTATGTTGTATGATTAGTAAATAACATTAAAGTTAATGTACTAGTAACTACGAATGGCACGAATAATCCACAATTTATGCAACAAACCTTGTATACAATGTTTACTACATATACGAGCGCCAGATTTCAGTTTACATGTTTCGAAACCGCACTGAATCTATATTTTGGGATTATTTATGCGGCCGTTTCAAACACTGTAAGTATAAGCTTTAAAGTACTGTCCGACTTCTCATAATTCCTACTATTCCGACATGCAACTATTTATACCTACTATTTAGTGTGGAGTTTATGGTACAAGGTTTACGATGTAATGGATGAATTTGGAGTATCGTGACATGATATTATATGACACGGAATTAAATTATTTTTACGGTAATAGTTCTAAAGTGTCTAAGTTTAAAGACTCATCCTTTGAATTTTATTTTTAGACAATTCTAACTACAAATTACAAATGAATTAAATGCTGACGCTTCCATCAACATTCAACGCTCAACGCTAACAATGTTAGTTTACCTATGGCTGAATCTATTTTCATTGCTTCACCAATACAACAAACAGGCTAATCTACCAATAAGATAAATAAATATATGAGTAAAGAAATGTAGAGTGTGATCCTGATCACTGAAATTGTAATATATTCTTGGCGGGAAATTAAAATAAACTTGGAATGGTCACACTTTATATTAACGGAATTAAGAGATTTGATATTAGGACGTATTTTTGATTTTCATAAGAGACTTAAGAAAATACTTAATAAATATACGTTGACGTGACGCGAACTCGGTTAACACACAGCGAAAATTAACGAAAAACACATACTTATGTATACACTTACTCACAATAACCGATTTTATACCCAGGTGCGAAATGAAATGCAGTCTAAATAATAAAAAGAAAAAACGACCAAGATCACCAACGTCCGAGGTGGGGAAAATAAAAACACAAATCAAAATATTTTGTTAATAAATAATTTGATTTCTGTTTTCACAATACGTTCAATGAAATGTAAATTATAAATAGTTTATCCTTCTCTTTATTTGTTAACTTGCTCCATTCATGAGACTCAGGTTTTATTAAATTTATCATTTAATCAAATTTCTGGGACCATGTGAGAAAAAAACAAAATGTTAACACCAACCTACAACAATGCTTATTTTTTAATCATAGACAATTCGCAAATAACTGTCAACAAAATTTGAATGGTCCAAATCTAACACACGAAACTTAGTGAAATGTGAATTCCTATCAAGTGATGCCAATGTAATCTAATTTAACAGGAAAATACTCAAGCAACACTGACTAAAGCTTGAGGAAAAAGGTCAGTGGTTTTGTCGCACACAGATATAGGTATGTTTAACTGCAGCAGGTACTAAAAAGACTCGTTTTTTAAGGAAGATTATAAATTAAACTCTTCCCCACCTCTCCTTAAATACCCAATACTCGTACATCACAAACAAAATCTTTGGTCTTCTACATAAAAGAAAAGGCGTTAGTGACATTCACATTCTATGTGAATATTAAAACATGACGGTATAGTACAGGACACGTGGTCCAAAATGTTTGCTCCTGAGTTTCATGTATTAAAGTTTTTACAGCCTTTTTTTAAGAAATGTGCAGTATACAAGTAATTGCAAATACAATTTTTTTTGCAAAGAGTTTTAAGTTAAGGCATATTACGTGTACTTGATTATTATTATTTATATTCCATGTGCGATAATAAAAAGTGATTTAAGTATTGGCCCCTGTCTCCTAATTTTGGCATATCTAGTGGTTTTAGAGAAAAAGTGTCTTAAGTGGGGACACTTATTGTCACGGAGGAAAAACTACGGAACCCTACACTGGGCGTGACCCCCAAAGTGCCCAGTTTCAGATTTAAGACAAAGACATAAGACATTTATTCGTGGTATAGGTTTACAACAATAGTTAGCCTGGTTCCTGCACTAGGCAAAGCCTGTACTGCAGGTAACCAAAATTCGGAAAAGATACTTAACCTATAAATTTGAATTCTGACTCTCCTATTAGGCCAAAGATTTCGCTGTTTCTGATCTTTAGAAATCGTCAATTGAAATAACTAATTGTTCGCTGTAAATTTGGCAAAATAGGCATCAAATGATACATCATTACATTAATCATTAGCTGAACTTCACGTGACAACCAATAATTTTATTTTAGTCTTATTTTTACTAGGTAAGAAGAGACAGTTTTTGCGGGTTTTTTGTAAATCGTAAATATTGCACAACACTTTGCTAATACGATAAAGTTGTATGCTTATCTTCCAATGAATAATGGTTATTTTCTTTTCTTGTCATAAAATAAAAATTAGTTTTACCGTAACAGAAAGGGCTATGCCAATAAATAACACTGTTTTTAGTCATAGGTTTTTTTTTAATTTGTCGTAACAGGAAGTGCTTTTACAGGAAGTTTCGCCATGTCCGTCTGTCTGTTTGTCGGTCCGTAGCATATCTCAGTAGCCGTTAGTACGGGAAATTTGCAGTTTTTTTCTAAAGTCAATATTTTCGGAGAAAACCGGTCAAGAATAAAGAAAATGTGATCCCCCTCTTTTGATCCGTGGCGAGGGTCCAAAAAATATGTATAATAATAATAAATTTGAATACGCAACACGCCTACCGATTTCGATAATTCTTTTTTTAACCGACTTCAAAACAAAATGTATGGTTTTTTGTTGGCACCAAGTCGGGGTCTGATAATGGGATCTTGGAGAAACCGGTTGAAGTAGGTTTTTAGTTCTTTAAATTTTATTTAATATTAATAACTCGTCGATGTTATTATGTAGTTACAATTTGTTTTTATTGCGGCTGTTACTTTTAAACACTTTGGTTACATTAATTTTTAAATATGAAAATTGATTAGTTTTGTTTATTGGTTTCTCCGAATGAACAAGAATGCAATGAATTCTGCACGATAAGAAAGTTAACCACCTTGGACATGATCGTAAGTAAAGCAATATGTATCGCTGGTATGGTTATTTTTACTATTGATATATGAAAAACTAAAACATTTAGGACTACATAAACGAAAATATTAATAAAAACCTGTATGAGTTCTAAAATCCACTATGAACACTATTTAATTTCCTGTCACGACAATTTGCTGTACTTTTCTGGGTTAATATTAGTAATAAAATAACTAATAAGGAACACGGTTTTACACACTACTACTGTCGTTGTACAAATGTACAAACTACACGCAAGTAGGTATTTATAACTTTTTATAACATACTAAATACCTATGCAGTATTTATTGTTAAACAGTGGAATGTGTCTCATTTCCATAAATTTAAACTAACATGTGTTAACTACTTCCCTAGGGGATAAACTATAACGTTATGTGGTCATAATGATATGTTACATGGATTTTCTACAGGATATGCATTACCGTAGAAAGTTAACGCAAAGACTAGTTTAGCGGACCAAGTAATATAAGTACGAGAAATCGTAACCAAAACATATCAGTAACGAAACTCGAGCGCAATGTCTTGACTTACACTAGATTTCTTAATATATGTCATATACCTACACTGTAATATAAGATTACCTACATTGATAATATGTTGTTTGTAGTTATTTGCAGGTAAAGTACGTATAGGATTTACAGTCGATTTAGATGCGCCAGATTGGTATTTGCACTGTAAACTATATGATTTAATGTAATTATTTGTTCTATTAATAAGTATACTAATTAATATTTTGCGAAAAAAATACTTTAGTTCGAGATTCGGGGCAACGTAAGATAGGAAGTGATTTTATAAAATGTAATTTAGATACCTCAACAAATCAGTGAATTCAAAGTATTCCTTGGACGTATTTACATCAGCAGTTCACAACAAACACTAATGATTTTGGGTAGGTAATTTTATTGAAATTCGTGATTACTGCCGATTCCAAGCAACAGACGAAAGTCTTAATTGTAGCACCCGCATGTAAGAAATTTATAAGAATGATTAATGACAGCTGCTACAACATATACACGCTTAAAATAACAATAACTGCCAGTTTGAGCTGATCAAAATTACCAAAAAATCGTAGTTAAAAATTACTAGGTTCACGTAAGAAAACCAAATAAAAAAGATATACTTACATAGTTTAAAAAGTTATTTCACTAACACAACTCAATCCAAGTCGATAAATTAAACAAACGAGCGAAGTATCAAGCGATTTAAAAATCGAACGATTTTTTAAACGCGGCGCGTGCGTTTACTGCTACGTTGCTCCGTCGAATGATAACAGCCGTTCTCAACGGTGTATATCTGTTTGGCTTCAGGTAACGTGCACTGGTCTACCAACGTATCCTTGCCAATAGCGTTGAATCTAAATGTACAGAAGACAAGGACTATTACTGGCTAATACAACTACACGAGTATATTGGTAATAGACAAACAGAGAGAAACATGTCATGATTGTGTTAAATGCTCTTATTATCTTTTCCGTTGCAATTCATCATGTATGATTTAATCAATGAGTTGCGCGTAATCGCTTTGATAAAATATCCAAAACTGTGACTACGTTTTACACTTGCATTGCTATTGGAAAAATTAGGCCGCCAACATACGAATGCCCTATTTTATTTAAATATAGGTAGGTACATAAGTGCATAAATATAAATGTTGCTATTGTTTTCCAAAATTTCAAAACAATACGTTGTTCGCATTATACTGGAAACATAAACTGCTGAAATTTTCTTTAGTTTAACGTCTATAGCCGAATTTATCAACAACATCATACTTACTCAAACAAGTTTGTTGAGCAGTTCTCAATCAAAAAAATATACACAACTAAGACAGTTTGATAAATTATGACTCCTTAATTTTCTTATTTTGTTACCATTTTTTGTAGGGTTATCAAAATTTAGATTAATTATTCCGCATAATTAAGAATGTCCACAATCTATAAAACCTTGATTGTAAATAAATAAAAAGGTTAGCTAGATTTAATTTATGTATATAAATTGTACAGTTTTTAATGGTAAATAATTGAATTATATTATACAGTGTGTAAATCTAATACGGGCGATCAATTAAACCAGGCATGGGATTCATTAGTGTGATCATGGATTATAAGGTTTTTTTCAAAATTACTCTTAATTATGACCCCACAGAATTTTTTTAAGATTATCGGAGCAGCAATGTAGGTACGAACATTTGTTATTGTTAATATGGCAGTTATGTCATCTGCTTTTGAAATTAGCTGTCAACGAGTGTTTAACTCGCGTATTTTGCTCTACATTGCGCGCCGAATTATTTTGTATGGACAATTTTGTTGCTGTTATTTTAAGTAAAAGTTATTTGAATGTATTTATTATGTCGTAAACTAACACCCGTTAAGAGCTTCGCCCGTATTAGACTTACACCCTGTATAACATTAAAAATGTTGTTAACAAAATAGGGAAACCGTAACTCACACATTTAGTGCCAATAATTGTGTACAGACTTTTTGAGAACAGCTCTGTTATAAAATCAACTCAGTACTCTCATAGCCATTTTTACTTCATCTCATCAGACTAGCATGATGTTATTATTTTAAAGTTTTTATCGAAATAACGTTAGGTGCTTCTATGCTAAGTAAAGCACAGTTTGGGTAATGATGATTAAACCTATAAAAAGACTGGAGCTAATTAATCTGTCCAGTTTTGGAATTAACAGTTCAGAATCTGTTGGGCCGAAACTGTACAAAAATATCAACGTGTATATTATTATTAACAACGGTAATAGTATGATAGAAAATCCTGATTTTCATCATTGGTTCCATGTTTCAATTCAATAGACCATTTTTGAAAGTTAATGGGATTCTGGTACCTATAGCAAGAGAGATGGTGCTGTCATCTACACAAATCAAAATATTTAATAAAATAGTTCCACTAGTATTAGGGCTTGTGCATAAATCACGCGAGGTCCTATAGGGGGGGAGGGGGTCCAAGAAAACATCACGAAAGATCACGGTAGGGGAGGGGGGGTACAAGGAGACCTCACGTGTATTTTTTTACAATAACAAACTAAGAAATATTGTCAATTTCGGCTAGCGAACGTGAAAAGTTGAATGAAAAAAATACACGTGAGACTGCTAGGGGGGGGGGGGGGGGGGGCTGCCCAAGAAACTCACCAAACATCACCATGGGGGAGGGGGGGGGGGTCAAAAAGTAGCCAAAAAATAAATAAATAAATAAATATCTTGGAACATCTTACACAAATCGACCTAGTCCCACGGTAAGCTCAATTAAGGCTTGTGATGTGAGTACCAAGCGACGATATATATAATAGATAGATACATATAGATACTTAAATACATAGACAGCCATGACCAAGGAACAAATATTTGTGATAAATAAATACACAAATAATGTCCTCGCCGGGATTCGAACCCGGAACCTCCAGCTTCGTAGGCAGGGTCACTACCAACTAGGCTATACACATCACATGAACATCACATGATTTATGCATGAGCCCTTAGCAGTACTACATTGCGTTGTTTCAGGCAGGGATCGGAACCGTTCTCGATTAACCATTTGATATTGTTCTTTAACCGTTATTAATTCCGTTCGTATTAGTAACGGTTAACTACGATAAAGGTTTTGTAGATGAACACAATATTTCTGGTTCACAATATTCAAGATGAACGGAAAAATTCCGTTCTTTGACATAACGGTTTTGACAAGAACATTATATGATTTATATGAAAGAACAAAACTTTTCTGGTTACCGTTACTAGAGATGAACGAAAAATAAAGTTCCGTGAACCATTATTAAACTGTTCGCGATGCCGTAAACATGCCGCCACTCGCTCTCTCTTTTCCACGCGAATATAGTTCGTATTTTTATTTCATTTGACTAGCCATTTAGGTTTGACGTGTGGTATTGGCCGCATGATGAAAAAGGTTTAAATTGAATTAAGTGAAAGGATGCAATATGTGCTAGCAATTCTGGCGCCTCCTAGCGCCGTCGACGGGAACTTGCCTGGAAATTGGTTACCTGACAACGTGTTGTTGACTGGGCTGTCAATGTTTTTTCCGACATAATGATCATTAAAATTAAGTTTTGAGTATTAAGTTAAGCTGAAGTCCAGATCAGTTCAGATCTAACATAGATATGTTTATAATGGTAAGTTTGTGAACTTTCTAATTAGTAGATATTTCTATCTATGTTAATTTTAGAGTTTAATGAGAAGGAGGTAAGACCTTTGAGGATTTAGTAATGGAGTCGGCTTCATATCGTTTCCCCTCTGCCAAAGACTTTGGCCAAGAATTTGTACATTGACCAAACCTGTTAATAAAAACTATTTCATTAATCGATTCTTCGCAGTCTTGTAATCGTTATGTACCCGTAACAAGCTCCGTCAAAATGCCTGTATGTGCTATGTATGGATTCAAAACTCGTTCAAATACATCATGTATATAAAATATGCGATACCATTTCATATCTTGCCTTTATTTGTTTATATTACAACATTTTATTACATAAAATTTTTCAAGAAAATCAAGTACCAGGGAATCGATAGCAAAATCGGTTTCAAAAATATCGCACACAATTCGTATTTTCATTTTTAACTGATGGAGAAAGTTTGACATTTATTGTAGTCTCGTATTTAAGGTTAATAAGGTCTACCCATCTTTAAATTTTGTAGGAAATATCAGACTTAGTGAATCAAGTAAGACAGAAGACTCTGCCTTGGTCTAATGTTAAGCTTATTATGTAAGGCAATAAGGTTGAATATTTATTGCGCTTATTTGGAATACGTATTACGCGCGAAAATACATAGTGATGTGAACGTTACTCTTTATGACACAATGTCGAGAGTAGGTATAAAATGTCGAGATACAGACACTTGTGTTTACGTATATTAGTGTTCTCACAGTAAGTAAATAAAAACAGTCTTATCGAATTCAATAACTTCATTGTTACAAGTGCTACTTAACGCTAGTTGGACCTATATTATAAATTGTATTTAGGTACTTACTAAAATATCACTAAGGAATATCAATATCACCGGCCTTATTGCAAAAACTTGTATGTATACGCACCTACGCACCTTGTACCTACGCACTTGTATTCAAATTGTATCCTTACGAGTATTCACAATTAAGCCTCAGTGAGTTTTACCCCAGCTAACTAAAACTTTCTTACTACAACAAAATAAATAATACTCGTATGTACACTCGTATGGACATATATTGTTTTCTTTCACAACCGCTAATTAATATTATTTATTAAATATTATAATTGATTTACGGATTTCGAAATGCTCGTGATTGACCGAGACTTTCCTTACAGTTACAGCCTTCGTAGTCAAAGATCGCGATAAACGAAAATATAATCAATTGAAGTAGGTTAATGGCAAGACATTCAGGCGGTTTTGTATTAAAATTGGTTGAGTAATTAATAACTGTTACTAATTGTCTGTTTACTTTTATTTAAATACTCAAAACAACAATATATAGTACCAAGGTGCACGTCAATCTATGACGTTTAGAAAAATATATCGATACGATAATCTTCAGACACTTGAAAGCCATATTAATTGGTTCGATTACACCTACGTCGATAGTTTGAAATTGTGTCCGCATAGAAATTTTACTGTATTAGTGTGATAATTTAACTTAGTGTTGTGGTATTGTTTAAGTGTGCGTGAGTAGCAACGAGAAGAAGAAATGCATTTGTAGTTAGATCGTTTACATGTGTGCTACCTCGTCCCCCTCGGAAATTGGCAGAATGTTTTGTTAGGAAAGTTATAGCGATACCGTCTCCCCATACTAAATCCTCAAAGGGTAAGACGGAGGAGTAAGACGCCCGATGTTGGTCTACTACCGGCACCTGTCTTGTAATATCGGCTCGGCTCCTTGGTAAATAAATATATATACTTACTATAACCTGCACTTATTGCATTCATACTCCTAATACCTTTAGTCAGCCTCTGTAGCCTAGTTGGTAGTGACCCTGCCTACGAAGCTGGAGGTTCCGGGTTCGAATCCCGGCGAGGGCATTATTTGTGAATTTATTTATCACAAATATTTGTTCCTTGGTCATGGCTGTCTATGTATTTAAGTATCTATATGTATCTATCTATTATATTTATCGTCGCTTGGTACCCGCATCACAAGCCTTAATTGAGCTTACCGTGGGACTAGGTCGATTTGTGTATGATGTCCCAAGATAAAAAAAAAAAAAAAAAATACCTACGCAGTTATGGGTGCATACCACTCGTCTTGAATAGTCAACATAGTGATAGGTACGATACGTGAATTGCTCAAGAAGACAATTGCAGTTCCTATTATTTCCCTTAATGGAACCCCGATGCTTGGAGTCGCGTTCTATTGGCGTCAGGTGAGCTTAGCACAACTAGCAATATGGCGTTGCTGGCTACATTCCGCCGGACGCAAAATGACTTTGTCCCACAATTACGTATGTTGTTTTGTTATGAATTCATTATATCGTAACTGTGGAATGTCTTCTCAAAAGGGCTTATTTCCACTTTGTCAATAGAGATAATTTCTCTTATGGAAATATAGAAAAAATAATCCTTATTGCCAGAGTAGAAATAAGCCCTTTTGAAAAGACACAAAGCTGAGTTTACACTTGCAAGTTATTGCCGCAAGTTTTGAGACGCAAATTATCATCATCATCAGCCTATGATAGTCCACTGCTGGACGTAGGCCTCTCCTATTTACTATGCGTATAGGCGCATTAGGAGGTAAATACCCATAATCGCCACGCTGGGCAAGCGGATTGGCGATCGCAGTAGTATGTCCACTATGATGACTCTGCTGCCCATCATCAATCTTTTATCAAATAATAGTCAGTGACACTTCAATCCCTTAGTCGACTCTTACGACACCCACAGGAGGAGTTGGGGTGGTGACAAAATATATTCTTACTGCCGTCACCACACGGCAAATATTGGTAGGAATTAGTGGCAAATATCTACAACTCTTTTTTTCAAAACTTGCAGGGTCGCGTTTTATAAAGTTACAATTTACAATTTACAATTTGCCGTTTGTCTCTCTTTCTAGCCAATATATTATGTGCGTGCGTTAGAGAGGCAAACAGCGAAATTGTAAAATGAAACTTTATAAAACGCGACCCAGGTCTAAACTCTGCTTAGCTCGTTACTTCCGCAGTTGTGATCTTGAATTCTATTAACATCGTAGTAAAGTTCAAATTTAAACGAACATTTCTTTGGCGAATGAAAGTATATTTTCTGTTTATCTGTCCATCCGTCTGTCTGTATGTCTGTTTGTTTCTCTGTCTGTCTGATTGTTTGTCCGTCCGTCTATACGGTCGTTTGTTTCCGCAAAGAAACGTGTTTCGACCAGATAGTATTCGAAATTATTGCTTTTACAATTATTCTGGGTGTATTTCTTAGGGTTCTGTAGTAAATTAGAAACCGTCACAGATTCGCCATGTGCATCCACCTGTCTGTCTGTATGTCTGTCTGTATGTTTGTCTGTCTGTCAGTCTGTTTGTCTGTCTGTCTGTATGTCTGTCTGTCCGTCCGTTTGTTTCCTCCAAATTATTGCTTTCTCAATTATTCTGGGTGTAAGTACTTTTTAGGATTCTGTAGTAAATTAGGAACCCTTGCATTTTGCATCCATCCCTCTGTCTGTCTGTCTGTATGTCTGTCTGTCTGTCTGTCTGTTTGTAAGTCTGTCTGTCTGGCGGTCTGTCCGTCTGTCTGTCTGTTCATCTGCCGATCTTTCTGTCTGTCTGTTTGTCTCTCTGTCTGTGTGTCTGTCTATCTGAACGGACTGACTATCTGTACGTCCGTCTGTCCGTCCGCTTGTTTCCGCAAAGAAACATATATCGACCGGTTATTACTTGAAATGGTTGCCTTTTCAATTATTCTGGCTGTAAGATATTTTTAGGGTTCTGTAGTAAATTAGGTACCCTTACATTTTCGCCATGTCCGTCTGTCTGTCTGTATGTCTGTCTGTCTGTACATCTGTCGATCTTTCCGTTCTGTCCATCCGTTGTCTGTCTGTTTGTCTGTCTGTCTGTGCGTCCGTCTGTCTGCTCGTTTATTTCTGCAAAGAAACATATTTCGACCGGATATTACTTGAAATGTCTGTCTGTCTGTATGTATGTCTGTCTGCCTGTCTGTTTGTCTGTCTGTCTGTCTGACGGTCTGTCCGTCTGTCTGTCTGTTCATCTGTCGATCTTTCCGCCCGTCTGTCTGCCTGTCTGTCTGACGGTCTGTCCGTCTGTCTGTTCATCTGTCGACCTTTCCGTCTGTCTGTCTGTTTGTCTGTTCATCCGTCGATCTTTCTGTCTATCTGTCTGTGTGTCTGTCTATCTGTCTGTCTGTATGTCTGTCTGTCTGTTCATCTGTCCATCCGTCTGTTTGTCTATCTGTCTGTGTGTTTGTATGTCTGTTTGTCTGTCGGTCTGTATGTCTGTCCGTCCGTCTGTTAACCCGTTTATTTCTGCAAAGAAACATATTTAAACCGGATATTATTTAAAATTGTTGCCTTTTCAATTATTCTGGCTGTAAGTACTTTTTACGGTTCTGTAGTAAATTAGGAACCCTTATATTTTCGCCATGTCCGTCTGTCTGTCTGTATGTCTGTCTGTCTGTCTGTTCATCTGTCTATCCGTTGTCTGTCTGTTTGTCTGTCGGTCTGCCTGTCTGTCTGTCCGTCCGTCTGTCTGCCCGTTTATTTCTGCAAAGAAACATATTTCGACCGGATATTACTTGAAATGTCTGTCTGTCTGTATGTATGTCTGTCTGTCTGTTCATCTGTTCATCCCTCTGTCTTTCTGTTTGTCTATCTGATGGTCTGTCCATCTGTCTGTCTGTTCATCTGTCGATCTTTCCGTCTGTCTGTCTGTCTGACGGTCTGTCCGTCTGTCTGTCTGTTCATCTGTCAATCTTTCCGTCCGTCTGTCTGTCTGTCTGTCTGTCCGTCTGTCTGTCTGTTCATCTGTCGATCTTTCCGTCTGTCAGTCTCTTTGTCTGTTCATCCGTCGATCTTTCTGTCTATCCGTCTATGTGTCTGTCTGTATGTCTGTCTGTATGTCTGTCTGTCTGTTCATCTGTCCATCCGTCTGTTTGTCTATCTGTCTGTCTGTCTGTCTGTGTGTTTGTATGTCTGTTTGTCTGTCGGTCTGTATGTCTGTCCGTCCGTCTTTCCAACCGTTTATTTCTGCAAAGAAACATATTTCGACCGGATATTATTTAAAATGGTTGCCTTTTCAATTATTCAGGCTGTAATTACTTTTTACGGTTCTGTAGTAAATTAGGAACCCTTACATTTTCGCCATCTCCGTCTGTCTGTCTGTTTGTCTGTCTGTCTGACGGTCTGCCGTCTGTCTGTTCATCTGTCGATCTTTCTGTCTGTCTGTCTGTCTGTCTGTCTGTCTGTCTGTTCATCTGTCGATCTTTCTGTCTATCTATCTGAGTGTCTGTCTATGTGTCTGTATGTCTGTCTGTCTGTTCATCTGTCCATCCGTTGTCTGTCTGTTTGTTTGTCTGTCGGTCTGTATGTCTGTCCGTCCGTCCGTCCTTTTCAATTATTCTGGGTGTAAGTACTTTTTATGGTTCCGTAGTAAACTAGGAACCCTTACAATTTCGTCATGTCAGTCTGTCTGTCTGTTCGTCCGTCCGTCTGACTGTCTATCTATCTGTTGGTTATACCTTCTTTCCATCCATCTATTCTTGGATCCGTCTAGAAATAGAAATAATTTTTAACAAACGCAAAAAAAAACAATGTCCAGTAACAAAAAATAAAAATAAATTATGCGTTATTTCCGCAATTGTGATTAAGAACTCTGTTAATAACATTTTAGAATTCAAATTTAAACGAGCTTTTTTGTTACTGGCTGTGAAAGCGTTAACACTTTTTTCGTTAAAAAAAAATTGTTATGATCGGGCATAGTTCAAATAAAAAAATAAAAAACCCTTATAGTTTCGCCATGTCCGTCTGTCTGTCCGTTAGTCCGTCTGTCTATCCGTCAGCATACTCTTCTTAGCATGGTGCTAGAGTGTGTCAGCGCTCTATCACTCTTCATCTATCGTTTCGTGCGGTAGTCCGTCTGTCTGTCCGCCCATTGCTTAGATCAGTGACCATTTGCAATTAGTTGTAGGTATACATATTAGTTAGGGCTTGTCCATTAATCACATCATACGATTTTGGTATGTTTTAAACCCCCCCAGCCCCCATGGTGATATTTGGTGATATTTTCAAGACCCCCCCCTAGCCAATATCACGTGTAATTTTTTGCCAACTGAAGTAGTCCTTTTAATAACACTTGAATTTACGTACTTGTTTGCCAACTACGAGCTAAATGATCGCGAAGTTTTAAAACTTAGTATTTAAAAAGTATTTTATAAAAAAGTACAGATTTTTTTACTGGCTATAATGCTGTTCAGCAGATTTGAGAGTAACAAAAAATTACACGTGATTTGTCTGATGACCCCCCCCCCCTCCCCTATGGTGATAATTGGTGATTTTTTCTTGACCCCCCCATCCCCCTATACAGTATGACGTGATTAATGGACAAGCCCTTAAGCCGACAAACTCGAATAATAAATATCAAAAAAAAAACTATTGGGGTTCCTCCCCTACACGTGAACACAATGTGGGGTATCCGTGAAAAGGTATTTCAAAAAGAGTACCTATAGGTTTTTTCTAAATTCACTATTTCGAAAAATATGAAAAACCCTTATAGTTTAGCCATGTCCGTCTGTCCGTCTGTCTGTCCGCAGCATAGCTCAGTGGCCGTTAGTACTAGAATTTGGTATACATATTAATTATGCTAACAAAGTGGTAGAATAAAAACTTTGATGGGCTGTGGGTTTAAAAATAAAACCATTTCGAACGTAATCGGCCCAGCCGTTTTCGAATAAATACGGAACCCTATACTGAGCATGGCCCGACATGGTCTTGGCCGGTTTTTTGATATTGTATTCTCGCCATTTTCCGCAACTCGACATCTAACGTGCCTATTTTGCGTGCTCCCAACGCTGGCCAAATATTTTGCTGCCGCAATATTATAATTTCAAGGTTGTATGTTACATTTTTTCATAGTACCGTGAAACTAAGTAGTCAACATTGCCCGCTTTTTTCGGAAATCCTAAAATATCTCAAAAAAATATATGAAACCTTGAAGTTTTTTCTGCTCAGCATGTGCACTGTGATCGTACGAATCGGCTCACATGAAGAAATAATTTTTAGATCAGGTTTTTGTCGTTTTAAGGTGCGTGCAAACCAAAAGAGCATTCGCTGTTCTATCCCCCGCTCTACGAAATCAACCAATCACGTTTTGTGTAACGATCGAATTTCGTAGAGTGGGAGGTTAGAATAGCGAATGTTCTTTTGGTCTGAATGCACCTACAGAAGGCGAGCAAAGTAATCTCGTTCTTGACCAACATTGCCCACCTCAATTTAGTGCTTAAAAATAGCTCGTATGACAATAATACTACGATCACAGAAGGTTTTTGGGCAATTTTACCATTTCATGTTTATAACTCAGGGATAAGTATAAACAATTTTGAGTAAATTGGTTGGGCAATGTTACCTACCCGTTTTCGCTCTTTTTCATACAAGGTCCACTAACGCAATTCGCAAATGCTAGGGTTGTCACTTTTAAGTAGATATCTTAACTAAAGACGTTTAACTTTTGTTCAAAGTATTAATATACTAGTGAAGTAAAACAGTCCAAAATGTATTATTTGTTTTAATGCAATAATAATAAAACCGTTTTTTGAATGGGAATCAAGATAATATTATATTGATATAAATATCAGCCCACTAACGAAGCAGCAGACAACGAAACTGAAAATTGAGAGTATAGTTATTGGTTCCGAACATTTTGTACACGTAAAATAAAATAACGGAGTTATAAAAACGTAATTTACTGAAAAAAACATTACCCTCCGCTATTTTCATAAAGTGGTAAAACTTGAAAGTGACAACTGTAGGCTATTTTTCATGATGGGCAATGTTTTCAATGTCCGTTTGCTAAAGTACTGGATAAAATTGCCCAAAGCCATAACTTATTTTCTGATTAGCTTTTTCCAATAAAACTACTATCAATGTAATCTACTGTTGTCATTTTATTACAGGTCATGGGTTTTTTTTTTTCATTTAATACCACCCTGTTTTGAGAAATTTATGTCTATATTTTGCCAAGATTTTGCCCGCCAAATAACCAACCTCACTCAAGAAGCTCTAGCAAACAACTAGATGAAGATAGACGCAAAAGTCATACTTGGTGTTGCTTCTCACATAATCTATTTTATACTAAAAATAGTTAGGCCGCCATAAGAATGTAATTTTTTTCTGTAATAACCAATTTATTTAAAATTCAAGTTTTGGGCAATGTTTCCCCTGGAGGCAAAGTGGGCTAATTTTACGGTAGTAATTCTATGTGTATTTAGCTATATTTTACTGAAACCTGTATCTTAATACCTACAGCCAACTAATAGTCTAAAATTCACGATATTAAATGGTTCTATGTTGTGGTCATATAACTTACAAGGGCAATAAGGTTCTATGTTTGTTTGATTGATATTATTGTAAGTGGTTATATCATATATAAAATGTACTTAATATTTATAGTCATATACATTGAATTTAGGCTGTGTGGTGCGGCAGTAACAATATATTTGCCACCTACCAAGTTGGAGAACTTTTCCGATGGGTGTTATAAGAGTCGACTAAGGGACGGTACTACGCTGATCCAATTATTTGAGATGGAGGCAGGGCAGCAGCCTCATTATAATGGACACATTACTGCAATCACCAATCCGTTTGCCCAGCGTGGCTATTATGGGCATTATGTCATTTATGTCCTACCTAATGTACCCATACGCATAAATAAAATAATAGAAGAGGCCCACGTCAAGACCACTGTTACTGTATTAGACTGATGATGTGATATTGAATTTGATAAGAAGGTATCCTTTTACCAACTTTTTTTACGTTTTTGTATTTATCTCATAAAATCATCTATAGGTAGGTACTCATATCCATCAGTATAAGCATAATAATCTTATTATAACATCGATCGACCGATCTTTTTATTAGAGAAACGTGGCCTGCATGCATCGTGTCACTTATACAGCGTGGGTATTTGATACGGGCGAATAATTAATCCAGCTATAATATCTGATCCTACGAGTCGTATAAGATAACCATTTCGTTAAATTTTGTTGTTGATTAGGTGTAATGATTTTTCTAAAGTGCAACCCAGCAGCAATGTATGCCGGCCAACTGACATAAGACTCGTATGACGTTTAGATACTTATGTCTACTTTAAGTAATGTGGCTACCAGTGGATGCAATACATTGCGGGCTCAATTATTTTGTATGAAAAAAATATTCCTTAATTTCTAAAATAAATTTATGTAAATAGGTTCCCTAGGTCCGATAGTAATCGCCACTAAAATATTCGCCCGTATCAAATACACACGCTGTATAATGGTGTTTCATACTTAATCGCTCAAATCAAACTAATGAGGTGCCGTGTTCCACAGCCTTAGATACCATGGACCCTTTGATATTAAGACACCTGAATGGATGCCTTGGTATACCAGCATAGAAGAAAGTGGAAGATGCCATGCCAGAGGACCCAACCCGCGTATGTGCCAGCCATCCTGGAACCCTTTGATATAGCAAGAATCCTTTTCCCTTTGAGATAGCAGTGATGAGTATTTGTTGCGTTGCAACCTCAGTTCGCAAAAGTACTCGTTATCATCAGATCAGCTGCGGTCATATACTCATATGCTGACTCCAGCGGCAGCGGTGAAACGCTGGAATGTGGAAGACCAAGCTAACCACGAATAAATAAATATTAATATATATAGTCTTTTTCCTTTTTTAGTTTTAGTAGGTAGGTACACACGCCAACCCAGTTAACTCTATCAAAGATTTCGATTCTGGACCGTGTACGTGTTTCACTTAGTCGATTTGACCAAACTTTGATTCGAAATATAACGCTTATTTTCGAATAGTCATGTCAAATCTTCATAGTACTTTAGCACTACATACATATATATACATACATAGATATATATATACATATATATATATATATATATATATATATATATATATATATATATATATATGTATATATATGTATATATGTATATGTATATATATATCTGAGAGAAAGCGTTATTCTTCGAATAAAAGTTTGGTGAAACGCAGCCTTAGTTTTATTTTCAGTGACGTCTCAATTGTTTTTTCTTAAAATCTTGAATTGGTCCCGATCTGTCTTTGTCACCCATTCTTGATTCGTCATTTTAACAGAACTGGGGTCAACTATATCAACTTTGGTAATTTGTTGTATTGTCTATTTCATATTGCTCATTTAAGCCTTCGTCAACATCTTCTTTGGGTGTGTTGCTCTAACTACTATCTTGCTATACTATATGCTAACTATAAAAAATTAGTGACACAATCAGAACGGCATCAATTTAAGAACTTGACATACGACGACTGAGAGTACAGTTCGTGAAATATAAATTGGTAACTTTCTACCTACATTATAGTAAAAATAAACGTTCAATTTATATTTCTCGAACTATACTGTACGCTTAGCACATGATTGCTATGTCAGTATGTTATCGCTACATGTATAGATTTTCTATCTTTTACCAACAATATGAATAAAAGGGAGATGGATAATCTATCTCGCGGCGACATATTGTCGCACTGATCCTGTGCTAAGTTTACTGAGACGAACCATGACGATACCGCTGTCAATACAATTTTTACCTCATCATAACACTAACCTTTTCAATGCCACGGCAAAAACAGCAGCTATCACTCCATCCACGCCACCAAAGTGTCACAAAGGAATTTGTCAAAAACTGCGACTAGGTCTCTATTGATCTGTGACTTGTATATCGGTCTTTGGCGTTGAAACAGTGTTACCAACATAACCGTTATCGCCGTCCACAAGGTTTCAATTAGATTGGACAATGATTGATATATTGGTAGGTACTGATTAACAAGAGAGTTTCAACGCCAAAGACTATTTGTAAGTCACCATCTACAAAATAATATGTAACTATGCACGTGCGTAAAGTTCAAATTTAGCTTTTATAGTCTCACGACTCACCAGTCAGCTATTTGGAATATAGTTGATTTTTGTGGTAAAACATGTTAGTTTATTGGTGTCTGCAAATGACTTTGCATTTATTCGTAACTCTTACACGCATCCAGTCCAATTGCCTTATTCATAAAACATCAAGACACATTAGTTAACTGTGTTGGCGATGAAATGATTATATGAACAGGTTGTGTAGCCAATATGCCAATCGCTAACATTCAGTCGCGAACGAAACTCAACTGTCTTCGTCACACCAATAAGAAAGAGTGACAGAGAGAAAACTACGATACACTACCTGCTCAGCGTAACGTAGCGATTGGCACCAAAGAGAATAAAATCACTAATTGGCACGTTAGCTAACATAGCTACGGACTCAGATCTATCGACCTCTTTTGAAAAGCAAGTTCAGTTTCTCAAAAGAGGTTGGTGACAGATTGCAAACTCTGAATTAACAAGCAACTCGCAGCTACGCGTCTTTTTTCAATTGTATAGATTAAAAAGAGAAGTGTGGCGGCAAGTTGATGTTAAACACAAGATATGCTAGCCTTGCTATAGGAATTAACGTGACTGTAATCATAACATTACCTCCTGATAACAGTAGGTAAGGACATTTTTTCGCCGCCAATGAATTGATATAACTGATAAAATATATGTTCGTTTAACACTACGAAGCTGATACTTACTTTGTTGAGTTAGTTGTTTACATGCAATTTGTTGCTTGGCGTGTGTTGCTCGCTTTTATTTTTTGACGTGGCGGTGAAAAGGTGAACGAAAAGGTGCCACTTTGTCACTTAAATTGATGGCTTTTCCTTTTGACATAGGATTTAAAACAAATTGGCAGATTGTAGTGTATTGCGTCCTTTTTCCTTAACTACGTTCGGTTATGCGTTTAAATTTGGAACAGATTTTAAATTTCTAGTGGGTCTCTATTCCAGTATCCATAAATATTAAAATAGTAAACGACACGAAACGTCATTTCAATACGTTTTCCTTATACAAACCATACGACATTCAATCTCGATTAATCGGAGAATAGGCACCACATGTGATTGTCTATTTGTTCAAATCAATTTTGACAGGAAAACCACTATTATTCCGTTCCCAAGAACACTAAACGTAGCGTTCGCGGCCAAAAACGTTTGAAAGAACATTAACCGTAACGGAAACTTTATAAGAAGAACATGACATGACAGTTCATCTCTTACAACAGAATTAGGAAAACCGTTATTATTCCGTTCGTTGAGAACAGAATCGGCCATTAAGCGTTCCGTCAAAGAACATTAAGAAGTATCGGTTAATGAGAACAAAAACTTTATGATTATGGTTTGGGGTTGACGTATGGTAACGGTTTGAAAATAATAACGGTTTCCGATCCCTGGTTTCAGGTATAGGGAAATACTATTTTTCCCGTACACCATAACACCATAGCTCCCGCTCTACCCTACACGCCCTACAGCATAAAAACAAGTCATATTATAACTAAAGCAACATACATTATTATTATTTCAATTTAATTAATTAGTTGTAGGCAGTCTCATCTTAAGAGTTTGGTATTACAACCATTGATTTATTTCAGATTCACTTCCTATTTCACAACTTATGAAATCAAGAAAAACTGCTGTATCACTCAGTATGGTACCTACCTGTGTTAATTCTAGAGGAAACCATTAGTGGTGACGTCATTTTTCAGTTCTAAAGATAAAAGGAAAGAAATAATATGCCAAGTCATTTTGCCATAATGACATCATTCATACAGTATGCCCCGTTACAATTATTGTATATAGTAGTCACCTAACCTGTTTTGATAAATACTTAAGACTACCTCATGCAGACTCGTTGTTATGAAGCAAAAAATCGTTTCGGGGTTACTTACATCCATTTTCCATCCAATATGGTTGCGTGCTACAGACACATTTTTCTCTCCAGTGCGATTTGTGTTCCATTTAATATGTATACCTACGACTCATATTTTAGCCGTGTGGTGAAGACAGTAAGATTACATTTCTCACCACCTCAACTCTTCCCGTGGCCGTGGGTGTGGTAAGAGTCGACTAGGGGTTTGAAGTGTCATTGATCATTCATTTATTAAAGATTGATGATGGGCAGCAGCATCATCATCGTGGACACACTACAACCCGCATGGCGAGCGTGGCTATTATGTATGGCCATTTACCTCCTATATATACGCAGTTAATAGGAGAAACCTATGGCTATGAGAGATACTGATGACGAAACTCACATTTAATAGGTATTATTTGGTATTTCTATTAGAGTAGTTGTGATTTCGATGACGACGTCGGTGAGGTACCTACCCAGTAAATTAGTACCTAATTAGGTAAATTAGTACCTATTGATATCGGCAAATAGTCTTGTATCATCTGTCTAGTAAGTGATCTGTGGAGTCACCGTTAAAGGGAAAGAAATTCAAAATAATGATCCAATTAACCGCAGTTTCAGTTGAGTAAATTGCTAAAGTATTGCATCAGTAGGTATAATTTTGAGCTACCTACTATTAAATTATTTCAGAACAAAACAAAATTTAGGTCTTTAGCGTTCAAAAACCACGACAGAATACGAGACACTCACGCCTTTATAATACGCGTATTTGTGTCAAACAGACAAATTAGTAAAACGTGGATATTGCGAAAGGGTGTATAGAACTACTGGAACTACAATTCATTTTAAATTGGTCTTGGAATAAGTTAAAATAAAAGGCGCCTGCTCTTTCATAATCCGATATGGCTAAATAAAAATTACACACACACACACGCGCGCGCAAAAGTTGTTAAAAATCATCCACAGGAAAGAAAAAGATAAGTTTTTGTTTTGATTAACCTATGAACGTAAGGCTAAATTGAACATAAAACATGCTATAGGTACCTAGGTAAGATAAGATGTTTGTTTGTTTAAGACATGTACTTACATAAGATTTCACAATTTTACAGAAGCTTCCATGACACCCCATCAAGGCACATTAATTGTTTTGTCTAGCTTAAAACTAAATCTCAAGTGTTGTAGTAATAATTGAATAAAAGTACAAGCTGACGAATCAAATTATAAGTCGGAGCCGATTTCAAATAATAATATAATGATTAAAAATTTTTAAATTAAAATTAAATGGTAATATGAGGGTTTTTGATACATTTTCCCCCATTATGGGGCGGAGAAATGGCAGCACTGTGGCGTAAGGTCCAACGAGCTGTCAATATAAATGGGTCGATTTTTATTTTGTTGTAGTTTTTTAAAATTTTCCAAATGTGGATATTTTCATATTTTTTCTACTCAGGATCGCGAGCTCTTTCGATCCTCTTTAGCAGAAAAAAGTGTCCCAAGAATTCCATACATTTTTTTGTCTTCCACTGAGTTACGGTCGAAGAAAGTGTATGAAAAATAGTAACTCAATGGATTTTTTTGGGACACTTTTTTATTTATATCAGGATCGAAAGAGCTCGTGATTCTGAGTAGAAAAAATGTAATTAAAAAAATTTGAAAATTTTCGCTTTGTTTTATTTGTATCCATAGTGAAAGTTGCTCAGCATGACTTTTCACACTGGTCCCCGGTAACCTGTTCAGGTTCACTCCCGCTCCACTCAAAAATCACCCTGTATAACAGACATGTCTCAAAACAAAATTCTGCCCTATTCTAAACTAATAAGTTAATAACAGATGTATGTATTAGTGGCATGAATTACTGCGTGCTGGAAATAAATGTCAGAATCGGTCGATCAATATTCGCGCAACTGCAAAATGTCTCATTCATCAAATGTCGTGAATTGATATACAGTTACAGTGAAATGGAACGTGGAAGGAATTAGACATTATCACGTATTGGGAAATCCCGGATTATAGCGACATTGTTAAACGGCATTTTTGATATAAGGAACTAAATTGTACAAGTAATTAAAATTTAAGAAGAAGTAAACAGTATTTTGCCGATAGGGAATTTTCAGAGTACGATTTTTGTTGCCCTGACATGTGTAATTGTTGCACTTCGTGGTATAAAGTTGACGATGAAACCCGATCATCATAGGGTTACAGACTAGTGACACTACATACTTGTACTTGTGTATACATATTTCAGATAACATTGTGCTTGATAGGGCTTGTGCATAAATCACGCGAGGTCCTACGATGAACAAACTAAGAAATATTGTGAATTTCGGCTAGCGAACGTGAAAAGTTTTATGAGAAAAATACACGTGAGACTGCTTTTGGGTAGCCAAGAAACTCGCCAAACATCGCCAGGGTGGAAGGGGGGGTCAAAAAGTAGCCGAAAAAACCTCGCATGATTTATGCATGAGCCCATAGCAATAGGAGTATTCGTCAATTAATAACCTATTTTGCGAATTAAGCTCATCCACTCTTTTGGACACAGGCACTCAAACGCGGAACCAGGGGGGGGGGGCAATGGGGGCACTTGCACCCCCCCCACCTGACACTGGACTTAGGTATAAAATACTGTCATACATATCATAGGGTAGTGCCCCCCCTGAACGAAGTCCAGGATCCGCGGCTACACTATAATTATGTAATTGCCACTTGAGCACCTTAAACCATCTGTGATGACATATCCGTTGTAACGAAATCCGAATTTCAGCTGATCATATTGACTAACGGGTAGATGTGTATGTGTAATCTTAATTTCGGATTGTAAAACTAAAATAATTATTTGGCCTTTTGTTAACCTCGGCTTAGAAGCCACTATGAGTATTTTGATGTACCTATTTTCAAAACAATCGTAAAATCTGGCGGCGTTCACAAGAAAAACCTCTGATCTAATATTGCGGAGTTTGCTTGCAGTAAGTACTCGTAGTTTACAGTACACTTTAACCCGAAATGGTTTAGACTGAAATTCATCGACAACAATGTTACGGTAGCTATGTTATGATAACATTTCGCAGTGCCATACACGCGTTTTCTTTGAACGAAACCGAGCTATTCGTCTATCCCATCCCATCACATTATGAACCGCGCTCTCAATACAAACCAGTATAAAATTGTAAAACTATTTATTTCCTGTCGTTACTGCATACTACACACATTTTCACTAGTAAACAGCAATAAGTCAATAATCTATACTTACTACATTTTTATAGAAGTTGCGAACAATGTAAACAAACCTTGTATTCAAAATGTGTTTATTTACAATCTACGTCATTTTTTATTTATTTGATCTTTATTGCACAAAAGAAAACCTTATCGTACAAAAGGCGGACTTAATGCCACAGAGCATTCTCTACCAGTCAAGTTAACCTTAGGGCAAAACAGAAAATAATGTAGGCGGTACCACAGCGGTACAACTTGCAAACTTAATAAAAAGACATACTAACATAGAATACATACATAAATGGACGTAATTATGCATAAGGGAACCAGCCCACATGATTTTTTCATTCCAAATAACACTTTAAATCACAAGAAACAAAGTCAATCTTTAAAATGACAGGTTCGTGTGTATTGGTTCCCTTTTGCATAATTACGTCCAAATATACCTACACTTACATTTAATACTGATAAACCTGTGTATTATTTATTCAACTCTTACCAAGATTATCCCTCTACTCTTTAGATTATCCAAAACTATGAAAACAAGAAAATAGTGCTAGATTATAGATTACAGATATTTCTTTGAAATGTTGTTGGTTGGGTTACATTGTTCGCAACTTCTATAAAAAATAAGTAGGGTATACATTTTTTTTGTACGAAATATTTAAAATACCATTTGAATCTTCTTTTTCCTGATTCCAAAATATAAATATAACTCATTATCAAAACATTTTAGATTTGTCCTTTTTCGTTATCATGGCAGCTTCAGTCTTGCAGTTACTACGTGCTTCTTTCAATGCCAGAATGGTGCTGAACCGTACTGGATGGGATGTTTAAACGCGGACGAACTTAATAGGTATAATCTCTGAATATAATATCATATCATCTCTTAAGTGATTCGTCACGATAACGTCACTGACGCGTGCGCTGAACTGAAAGACGGCGCATTGTTGCGTCATTCTTACATTTATGATTAACTCCGAATCATAACATAACCATACAATATACTTATACATGCATGGGGCAGCAAATTTTAAAATACTCCAACAAGATTCCTTAAAAATAAAATATTTTAAAATAAAAATTAAACCGCCTTCAAAAATTCGCCTGATCTAAAAAGTAAAAAATAATTTTAGTTCCTACTTCTTAGGATTTCCTACCCAAACCTTTAAACATTTTACCCTATTCATTGAAATAAAATATTATGGCTAGGTACCCTACAGATTTCTTAGAAGTCGGTGCCAAGCCAAATAGGTACGTTCATAGTTATATATTAGATAGAGCTTTGTACTGCCCGTACTCCGATTATGCTTTTATTAACGCGGCGAGGGCATTCTTTGTGTATTTATTTATCACAAGTGTTTGTTCCTTGGTCATGGCTGTCTATGTATTTAAGTATCTATATGTATCTATCTATTATATATATCGTCGCCTGGTACCCACATCACAAGCCTTAATTGAGCTTACCGTGGGACTAGGTCGATTTGTGTAAGATGTCCCAAGATATTTATTTATTTATTTATTTATTAACAGTATGATCTGCCTCAGTAATTTTGCTGAAAGCATAACAGGAGTGATAGTAAGTTACAAAGCTCTATCAAATACTTATACTCGCGAAGTGAACATATTTCGCTTGGCACCGACTTCTAAGAAATCTGTAGGGTACCTAGCCATAATATTTTATTTCAATGAATAGGGTAAAATGTTTAAAGGTTTGGGTAGGAAATCCTAAGAAGTAGGAACTAAAATTATTTTTTACTTTTTAGATCAGGCGAATTTTTGAAGGCGGTTTAATTTTTATTTTAAAATATTTTATTTTATTCTTTTTAGTGCCTTGTGTATTTTATATAAAATCATTATTTTGTATGCTCTAAATAGGTACTTATAATTAGAATGTATTGCACTGTAGTAGGTCAGAATACCTGAACTGGCTAACTTATATGAATACAACAAACATTCCCATTCCATTCCCATTATCAAGGAGATATACATTGTATCATCAGCAGGGTATGAATAATTTCAAAGATTATAGGTAATAGCCTTTAGCATGCCTATATTATTTAAAGAATCACTAACCGCTTACCAACATGTCATAATCATAACTACTAAGCAAACACTTGAATAGATCTCGAAAATGTATGACAGTTGTTATATTATCCTCCAAACAAAGAATTATCCTCCAACTCCTAATCGTTAAGGAGTTATACCTTTCATCAACAGCTCACCAACATGAGGCTATGACCACCTAAAGGCAAATACTCAAATAGCTTCCAAAATACATGACATATGTTATATTTAAAGAATTATCCCCCAACTCCTAATCTCTAAGGAGTTGTACCTTCCATCATCAGCTCACCAACATGAGGCTATGACCACCTAAAGGCAAATACTCAAATAGCTTCCAAAATACATGACATATGTTATATTTAAAGAATTATCCCCCGACTCCTAATCTCTAAGGAGTTGTACCTTCCATCATCAGCTCACCAATATGAGGCTATGGCCACCTAAAGGCAAATACTCAAATAGCTTCCAAAATACATGACATATGTTATATTTAAAGAATTATCCCCCAACTCCTAATCTCTAAGGAGTTGTACCTTCCATCATCAGCTCACCAACATGAAAGGATGACCACCTAAAGGCAAATACTCAAATAGCTTTCAAAATACACGAAATATGGTATATTTAAAGAATTATCCCCCAACTCCTAATTGCTAAGGAGTTGTACCTTCCATCATCAGATCACCAACTTAAGATGTTCATGACTAGATGCAAATACTTGACTAGTCTTCGAAAATAAATGAAAAATGTCATGTATGCCTACAACATTTGAAGAGTTCCCTCGATTTCTCCAGGATCCCATCATCAGATCTGGATTTGGTGACAATGGGACCAACTAGAAGGTATACCCTTTCATACAAAAAAAGAATTTTCCAAATCGGTCCACGCGTCTTCGAGTAATCGGGGAACATACATAAAAAAAAAAAAAAAGATTTCGACGAATTGTAAACCTCCTCCTTTTTGAAGTCGGTTAAAAATAGATTTGAAAAAGGATTTAGGGATCCAGGTATCTCGATCCCTGCTCGGTATCTAACTTTAAGTTATTGATATCATGATAAATGCAATATCGTAATTCATAAAACGTCAATATGGATCGGGTTTGAGACTTTTTTTTTTTCTTTTTGCGTAGGTCCAAATAATGTGTTACTATCACATTATTTAAGATGACTGAAAATCTTGAAATATAAATAGTGATAGTGTATGATTGTTTAATTTTTTAGGTAGGTATATTTATCAGCCTCCGCTCCGCATCCTAGTTGGTAGTGACGAATGAAATACGTAGACTCCCGGGTTAACCACGAAATTATTAAAAAGGCAATTCAACTTGGTTTTTAAATCGAAATAATGTCTTCTTTCAGTAAGATGCTCATTTACAATAATTAAGATATGTTTCCTCCGACAAAGCGAATTTTCTTTTTCATACAATTTTTTTATCAAAAAAGTCTTAAAAATAAAATGAAGTCTGCTTTCAGCAAAATATCTATGATATTTAAGGTACTTTCCCTCCATGTGGCATCGCCGTGGGACGCCTTGTATACATATATGATATGTATTATGTAAGTTCAGAGTATGGCGTGACGTTGATATAGCTATAATGTTACACAATAAACGGTTATACTGGTCCCCATTATATTTATTGGGTAGTCTTGTAATGTACGATCACCCCGAGAATAAATATCTCGAGATCATTGCCCCATACAAATGGGTGTCAAGGGCATGCCGATAGCATTTGATAAAATATCAGTTTTATCAATTGATGCTTTTCGTGCCGTGTGTAGTGCCATTATAAAATAGGGTCAAATGGCATGGCTGAAAGATAACGAACATGCTCCTTAAATTTTAAAACAACTCAAAAATAACGCTTACACTAAATTAATTGCACAATAATACTAAGCATGACGAAACATAAACATAAATACGAGTAGGTACCTACTGATTTGGTGGTACCTAACCTATGAGACTTGGTAAGAGTTCGTCATTTTTGCACTTGTACGAGTAGTACAAAACTATTCGTAGATATGCTATAGTTTTCAATAACATGTTTGTGCAATCATGAGCTGATGACAGTGTCATTGCCGTAAGCTTAACTGTATCTACGGCGTAATTTTCTTTTCAACCGACGTCATAAAAAGGAGGAGGATCTCAATTCGACTGTATGTTTTTTTTTATGTTTGATACCTCCAGGTGCATTTAGACCGAACGCGCATTCGCTCATTCTATCCCCCATTTACAATTTAGCTGTACACACTAGATGGCCTAGCATCCATCATCTCGCAGAACCGTAGACATTCCGTTCTGACAGCCGTCCATCGCCATGCAAACAGATCGCATTCCGGTGCTGATGTCAGGAGCGCATTAAATAAAGAACAAGCGCGAATAAGTGGAGAGTTCCTACGAGACACCGTTCTAGCCGGAGGCAGAGCTAAAAGATCACGTCGCCGAGGCCTGAGGGTCATTCTAGGCACGTCTGGAACAAACAGTCGCACAAGACGACCCACAAGCTCAGGACGGTCAGATTCACCTCGCAGGGCATGGCACACAGAAATCAACAAGCCTTTAGGTACGCCTGACTTCCAAAGAGTTGTAGCCGAGGGTTCCTAGCAAGTATTTGGTTGGGTACAGGAACGGGTAGTACCCGTACATTTTCTTAAACAAGAATTTAAGAAATGCCTTTTGCACCTTCTCTAGAAGCAAGGCGTACGATGAATGGTATGGGAGCCACACAATCGAGGAAGTCTCCAACCTGCTCCTAACTAGCGCATTATGAACTAGCTTGATTGCTAGGGGATCACCAAATCACGCAAGTTACGGACCACAAAGTCCAGTCTTCGATAGCAGTCGACAGCAAGTGACAATATATGCTCGTGAAAAGTGAGACGCGTATCGAAGACCACGCCAAGATCCTTGATTAAACTAACACGGCTCAACGGGTTAGACCCTAGCACGCATTGCGCATGTAAGGGATCACGCGATCGACTAAAGGTGCAAACACAGCACTTAGTAGAGTTGAAAAGAAGTTTGTTCTGCATACTCCATCGGAACACACGGTCAATATCTTCGTGCAAAGAGACACAATCAGAGACTCGTTCCACACCACGTATCAACTTCAGGTCATCGGCGTAATGGCGTAAAGGAGACATTGACATGACTTCAGGACAGATTGGAGGTCATTTATCATAACCCCAAAGAGAAAGGGTCCCAGTATAGAGCCCCAGGTTTATAATTAAATAAATTGATGTTGGTGTTACTTTTTTACAATGCGGATAATCACTTTATGCTTTTTAGCGTACTTTATGTGTCTCATAAATCGTAAAGTACGTAGAGCTAAAATATAGTACAATACTTTATACATTACAGGAGGTATGGCTGGCAACCCTATCGCGGATAGAAAGCAAGTTACTTCGTCGTTACAATTAAGCTCACGGTGCCAACTCATGAATTTCATGATACGGACACAAGACCACACAGGTTGCACCACCCCAGAAATGCAATTTTTAGCTAGTCACTCGAAATTTTCAAAAAATCTAAGATAATAAAGCAAGGAAAAAAAACAATCGTTAAATAAGTGTGTAATGTTGTATAGGGGACTTTTTTCTCTAGATACTTTAATGAGTGTGGAACGATTACGAATAAAAAAAAACACTTTCTGTGAATTCTGTGTTCTGGAAAATTCCACCCTTAATGGTATAAATAGAACTGAAGAGTTGGTATAGTTCGAAGTTCTTGCGAATAAATCAGTAGAAGGCAGAGTTAGAATCTAATACCTATCAATATATTTAATATCAAACAAGATAGATACTTTCCGATGTTTCAAATGAAGTACGAGTACATAGATTGAGGCAATTGACATATTTGACACAACACTAAACTTACCTATTTGGCCTCTAGAAATATGCATTCTGTAGACACTATTATAAGTTGGAATTGTTATATATGATAAGTTGATTGTCATGTAGGTACCTACTTATGATGAACCCTGAAGTCCATATTAAAGCTCGTGTCACTTTTTTACAGGTTAATAGCCTCATTAATATTTAATACGCATAAAAGGACCAAAAAGTTTGGGAAATTACTTACCATGCATTTATTTGGTCCGATGTCCGCATTGCGCTGCCTTGCTTTCTCCGTCGTTTTTTATAGTCGCAGCCTTCATGGCTTATCTGCAAAATAAATACAATATTAAATTATATGTACCAAAAACATAGAAATACGAGTAGGTAGATATAGATAGGTAGCCTTAAGTAATCGCGTCAAAACTTAGCTGAAATTAACGTTTGTATTATGAACCAAATTAATCGGTCAAGTGCGAGTAGACCGGCAACTCGCACTTAGGCAAGTCAACTCAGTTGACCTCACGCTGCCTAGATTTCGTTTCGTACTATATTTCTTCCTTATTAATGTTATTTATTATACACCGTGTTTTTATTGATTTCCGTTAAATTAAAGGGAAGCTTATAATATTATTAAATAATAAATTTCTCCAAGAAACTAGTGTCTTAACTCTTACTGTTATTAAGTTATTCAAAAATAAGTTTAATGACTGAACAAGTGTATTGCTTTATTACATCTTAATGTTACTTATTTTAACGTGTGTCGTCAGTCATCTACGATCTTATTCTTAAGGTTCTCTCACACTTGCCATTACAATTATTATGTTAGAAACCGAAAAAAAAAATTTATTTACGAAATTAACAAAAGCCGATATACCAGGCAACTTCTATTAATATTTCAAGTAACCTGTCCAATTTAACGGAAATCTAAAAAACACCCTGTATATGCAATAAAAATACGTCTATATTTCAACCCCATATCTAATACGATTTTTCAGTAACGGTTCATCGCTAGAAAGAAAGCGAACACGAACAAGACTAAAGTACCTTCTAGTCCCTAAAAATGATCCGTTCTGTAGGCTTATGACGGTACCGCGTCTAATCGTTTGTCGGTGTTGCCGTCACGTACTAACAAGTATGCAAGTGCGAAAGTGACGCGTAGCACGATAAATGGATAAATCGGAACCACCATAAGCCACCTAGTCTCGTCTCTCTCGTCAATGATTGGCAGAAATTGCACAGGAAGTAAATTAAGCTAATATTAAATGTCTCCTGTTATAAGGACAGTAAGGGGCTCCCCAAATCAATCGACGCGGAATCGGATTAAGCCGTTCGAAAAAGGCTCTATGTCGACGACATAAGGGCTAATAAAAAGCCGATACGTGCCGATCTATGCCGTTTTTTTCGCTGTTATACCCTCGACATTTTCATCCGGCTTAAGCCAATTTCGCGTCGATTGATTTTGGGAGACCCTAAATACACCGGTTCATAAACGAATTCACTGCTACAAATAATACAGAATAGAACTGTCTATGCCAAGGGCCTCACACACGCTCAAAGGGTAAATCACGCCACTGTCCAAAGTGCTCTTACTTAACCAAAGTAGCCACTGATACCTCAATAACCCTACACTGGCACTGACCAATGCCAAACAGGAAGGAGTTATCCCATTATCGTATAGATTAGAGTTTGGTAGCAATTGGACAATTGTACCGCTATTGCTGTTCACTAATCGACACCAATGCATGCGACAATATCGTGCAATAATGGGATATGATATTACGCAAAACACTCAAGCTTTGATCACAAAGTACTTGGTAAAAGACTTCTTCTTGATTTTGGGGCTATATTATGCTCACGAGACTAAGTAACCCTGCAATCATGCCTGATCTATTATGATTTCTGGCAACTGCATCTTTCAAACATCTGCAGTATCTTTTAGATCTCGAGAGACCTAACCTCTAGCCAAACCTGGTGTAAGATGTATCCGCCCAGGATTATGGGAGCGGGTAAGGAACACCGTAAGAAAGTGCAGGGGAATTTCCTCAGCTTTTAAACAGAATTTGCATTGCCCGCTGTAACGTTTCCCCACCGTGTGCACGTGCTTGTTCAGACAGTAGTGCCCAGTTAGCACCCTGGCCAGATTAGGCAGTCGGTTCCTAGTCAGCGCATAGGCATTCGAACTGATTCGACGACGCTTTTTTGCGGAAAGCCCTGATATGGGCTTTGGAATGGTTTCTTAACCAGCTGATAACGAAATTCACAAAGTATTTTCTCTTCCATAACGCAAACTTCGTTTAGGGCCGGAGGTATGCGCCGTACAGTAAAGAAAAAGAAAGCACCAATAAATACATTACAAATTACAATGCAATGCAGACAGCGATTCGATACCGAACCGCCTAAAAACCGCGACCAAACGATTATGTAAACGTGTTACATGGTAATGTAAATTCTAAAACGCAGTGCGTATAACCTACAAAGGAAACAATGAAACGGGTTAATCTATGGTTGACTTTCCGTTTATTGCAACTGATTTATAATGACATTAATGACTAATGAGAGTTAAAAGAATGTGGAAACTAACAAACTGATAACACCTGGTAAAGCTATTGGTCACTGAAATATTTGAGGAAAGGTGACCTCCCACTATGCCAGCTATTACTCAAGCAGAAACTTATAGATAATGTGCATACTACATACATATACTTCCAATCGTCACCTATCACTCAGATATTCACAGCTTCTCAAAAGTCCAAAGTCGAAGTTTGCCAACAAAGTACAAATTCTAAACTTAGGTTTATCTCCAGAATTTCACTGTGCTATTGAAACTGGCCTAGTCATGCAGCAGAGTGGCAGCCATCTTGGGACGGGGTAGCAGCAGACGCAATCGGCCGTAGCAAGACGCCATTGATTCGATATTGAAGGATATTAAGGAAACTATAAAACTGAGAAAAGTGCAGGAACGTACAGAGGACCTCCCCCGTTATCCCCGCAGTGGAACATAAGAGGCTCTTAATAATAATATTCGATAGTCATGGTCTTGAAAATGATGTACACACTTAAATTTTTTTGTGATGACAAATAGTATGGAGCTTTCATTTTTTATTCTATTAATTTGACTAGCTAGTTTTTAAGCAAATTGCTTGTGTCAATGGGCAGACAGGCAGAATACAGGTTGATGCCACTATAAGGCTTTTGCTATTTTGGCACCATCAACCACCATCTCCACAATTTACCCCTGCTCACTTTTGGATATTGACAATTCTTAAATTCGTATTTGGTGGCCCGGGCATAACTGGTGATTGACAGCAAATTGCAGCCCCTTTGTGGCTACCTGTACCCTTTTTATCAATACAGTTAATAAATGACTGGTAGCCCAAAGAAGGCCACTAGTTGCTGTTGTGCACAAAATGTGCTACGCCGCTGAAGACTGCACTGAATACAATCATACCGGCTGACCATGGGATTGTTCAAAAATAGTAAAAAAAAAATTGGAAATATAAAACCAAAATAGTCTTACTTCATTTAAATACATGGCCAGGGGAAAGTATGGATACCGGGATTATGTTCATCAAAAATCACATTATTACATTCAAAATCTTAAAATTGGTGGATATGGGAGTGGTCAGAAATAACATATAGTTCTGCAGATAAGTTAATTACCTATCCACAGTTAGTGTGGATTCCATACTAACATTGATCCACACATACCAAGGGAATTACAGATAAACAGAAGTTCATGAACTATTATTTTCTAGCCTAGGAAAAGGTGGAAGATAAAATGTTGAGCCATGGGCATAGCAACACATAGCCATCACATAATTATACTGATACAGTGTAGACTTACACAGATCTACACAAAGTTCCACTTTGCTTGATTAGACGTGATTGTGGCGGCAATGACACATAGTGCACACAGCACAGAACATGGACAATGGTACACACAGTAATACCTTCATATAAATAGGTACTTTACTAAGCAGGGACCAGAACTGTTATTTTACATAAAACTCGAAATAGCCCAATATTTTAAAATGTTTTATATTCTTTATGTACAATAGTTTATGTAATTTATAACATCATATTTTTAAATTACTCCATTAACCCTTTGTCTGTGGTTTCTAAGGATCAGTACAATGGATTTTTAATTCAAATTATGAATTGATTTGAGTTCAATATCTATTGTACGGATTCTTATAAAGCACAGACAAAGGGTTAACTTAGAATTTATATGCAGAAGAACGAAAAAAGAACCTTTTTTTTGTTTGGATAAAATAATGGTTCCAGTCCCTGTTACTAAGAATAAACCTGCTTTATTTGACTTCCCTGTCTGTCAATAAAAATAAATAACCTCAAGTTTATTTAGCTATCCAACATTAAGGCTCTTAAGGTTGATACTGGCAGGTCAAAATATCATACATAACTGATAAGACAGTTTTATATTGCCATTACAATTATTACTAACACACACATACCAATTATTTAAATTGCAATAAATTATGTAGGTATTGTAAATAAATTTAAGAATTGCTTTATTTATGCTATACACCGTGTTTTTATTGATTTCCGTTAAATTAAAGGGAAGCTTATTTAGGTCAAAAATAATCAATTTGTCTAAGAAACTAGTACCTTAACTCTTACTGTTATTGATTTATTAAAAAAATAAGTTTAATGACTGAACAAGTGTATTGCAACCTTTATTACATCCTAATGAAACTTATTTTGACATGTGCCGTCAGTCACCTAAGATCTTATTCTTAAGGTTATCTCACACTTCGTTGTTGCGCCTGTAAAATCCGCTATGCGATTGATTTATGACATTGAAATAGTAACCTAGCAACTATACACAAAGAGTATTAATTGAATGTCGGTTTTTGCAGGCGCAACGACGACTTGCTATTTCAATTAATATGTATGAAAACGAAACAAAATTTTTTTTTACGAATTAAACAAAAGCCGATATACTAGGCAACTTCTATTAATGTCCCAAATAACCTGTCCTATTTAATGGAAATCAATAAAAACACGGTGTATATTCTGACATTGTTGTACTAATGTTTTATATTAAGTAGGATGCATTTTTATATTCCAATGGTTCTGTTATGTATCAAATGTATTACACAGGCAAGCAATATTTGATGGCCCTCATAATCTTATAAGTAATGGCCCTGCCTAAGAAACTGCAGGTACAGGTTCCTATTTACATATCCTTTTAGGAATGGCTGTTTTCTATGTATTAACATGTACAAATATTTCTGATTTGTTGCCTAGTTCTCATATTACAAGAATGATGAACTGTGATTGTATTTTTATACCTACTTACTGAAAACAATAACAGTGGGCGTTCCACTTTCACCGGTAGATAATATAATTATTGTTGCGGCTAAATTAATACAAAGTAAATAATTATTAACAACACTTACAAACTTTTATGGATTTCCTTTTAATTTAAAGTATTTCATGCATTTCATTCATTTGCGATAAAATGAAAATTCTACATACCAATACCAACTCCTGTCATGGCAAGCAGCATATTTAGACTTCACATTCTCACCCAGGTCAGGTATTATATCTTAGAACTTATTATTTTGAACACTTTATTCGCGTTATGTTCACATTTTCAGTAATATTTACGGATATTTGGAAAAGCTTTTGGGATTGACCGACAGCGTAATTTTAACCGACTAACTTGACACAGCTGACGTATTGACATTGACAGCTACTTGGCAAATTGCAATTTTATCATTGTATTGTGTCCGAAACCAACTTGGCACACGGACTATTATTTTGATATTGTTCGCCTTGCTATATTTATCAAATAATATAATACTCTTATCATAGCTTTTATAAATTGTGAACTGTAGTATAAGATAAATAAATACATAAGAATAAATCTTGCCCAGAACCAAGAAAGCTTAGCGCGAAAGTTGAAATCGTCTCTGTCACTCTTTATTAAGCTTTTATTGGGGGGACAGAGATAGTTGCATTTAATTTACTGTTATGTATGACTAAGCTGTCAAACAATGATTGATCAATCGTCATTTTAATCAACTATATTTCACGATTGAATTTCGAATAAAAATGGGATTATACGAGCGTGTGGAAACAAATTTACTGCCAAATTCGCACCAGCTATCGAATAGTTGAGGATAATGGATATAGTATTAATATTGAGGATACGAACATTTGAGATTCATGTGCGCTCCAGATTCTAGTCGCGAATGGGTCAATATTGTAGTCACTGATAAATATAATCGTGACTAAATTAATCGAAACTCTTACAACTAATATTAACCAAACGACATTTTTTAAATCTTTAGTCGCGATTAATTAAATAAATAAATTTGGTATATAAGATGTGACATTCGTAACTTGGATTGTTTTACAAGTTTAAATGTATAAAATAAAGAAGTTTAAGGTAATAGAATGTAGCTTAGGACAAATATTTAAAAGATTATAAATTAATAAACTTTTTTACTCTTACAAATCCTACAATACAAAGAAACATTGTCTTAAAAGTAATTTGTACTTGATTTGATTACATCCTATAAAAATTAATTAATCAGTTCTTTTTCTCTTAAGAGACTTCTTTTCTTTTTTCTCCTTATTAGCTTTGTAAGCAGCATTCATTTTAGCCATATTATCTTTATGAATTTTGTCATGTTCAACAATTCTTTTAGGATAACCTTCACCCACCACACAACCAGCTCTCCGTTGAACTTCTTTTGGTGCCTTCCAAGGTTCATAAATAAAGGCTTCAGGGTATTTTGCTAATTCTGGGACATATTTTTTTATATATTCACCTTCCTTGTCAGTTTTTTTGCCAAATGCCACAGGGCTGTACACCCTGAAATATTTATAAAAGAAAGCAGAAGCAGACAGCCACATCCAATTACCAGCATTGAGAGACCAGTCATAATCCAGTAAGTAATCTTCAAATACTTTGGCACCTTCCTCCCAAGATATCCATAAGTCTCCTCTGGTTAAGAAACAAGCTACCATGTGTCGAGCTAAGTGATGTATCCAACCCTCTTGTTTTAGTTGCCGCATTATGGCATCAACAAATGGGAATCCAGTGCGACCTTCTGCCCACGCTTTCAGGTGGGCCTCATTCTTACCCCATGGAATTTGTATGCATACAGGATTGCCAACCATTTTATCAAAGTTTTCAGTTCCAGTACCTGCGGTGTAATAGAATTCTCTCCACATTAGCTGACCCATCAATGAAACAGGGGGCTCTGTATGCCTTCTACCATTCTCAACTTCTTTCAACTTGTGGTAGAACAACTTTGCTGATACACAGCCATGACTAATATAAGGACTTAAAACTGTAGTGCTTGGTTCTAAACTGTTGGGAAATGAATTTGGCTTTTCAAACTTACAAACCCACTCTATTCTAGCCATGTACATGTCAAGTCTCTTTAAGCCCTCTGTTTCGCCTCCAATATATTTGCAAGGAAAGAGTGTAGACTCATCAACACCCAAGTCACTTAAATTAGGCATGTCATACTCCTGAGAATCATGGTCAGGTGGTTTGCAATCATCAGATATTTGTTTCTTTATATCTATGCATTCTTTGACAGGTAGCTGAGATGCTAATGAGAGAAACTTCTGGTATGTCATAGGTACACTTCCATTGTTTTTCTTTAATACACTGTTGCAATCATATACAGTATGCTGGACTCTCTTAACAACAAATATATCTTTTTTTTCAGCAATCTTCTCGATTATTTCATCTTGCCTAACAAATTCAGGATCTATGTCTAGTTGTAAAGTTAAGTTTTTCACTTGCCATTCGTCAAATAGTTTTGGTAGTTTCTCTTCTGCTTTTCCTTTTATGATATAAAGGCGAGTATTAAGTTTTCTCAAGTTTGTATCCAGATCTTGTAAACTTTGTACTAGAAAGCGCAGTCTGTTCAATCCAACCTTGTCTTTAATATCAGGATCTATGACGTAAATTGGTCTCAGGTAATATTTTCGATTTTCTGCCTGAAATAGGAAAACATGTTTTAATTCACTTGTGTTAGTGGAAAGAAAATAATTCGAATTGATAGCAAACAAACGTTATTCATTTCATTAAATTCAATTTTTTATTTCTTACTTCATTTATTGCGTTCCTAAGAGCAAGGTTGTCGTGCACGCGTAGATCCAAGCGGAACCAGTGAATAACGGATGGCAATGTTCCTGCTGATGCCATATTTTGGACTGATTTTAACATGTAATGTAAGAATGTAACACGTCAATATCTACGCGCGGGCTACAAATAATATAACAATAGAGATAGTAATAATACGTAAAAACGAGTTTCTAACAACCACCGACTAAACTGTCGTTGGCTTGTAATAAAAAAAATACATTGAATGAATAGCCAAAGGATCTAATACCTAGGTATAAAATATGTATTCTATTCGTTTAAACCAATATAAATGTATTATCACATAAATAAACGAACTAAAGAGGCAAAACAAAATCGACAATAATGATTGCTATGCATTTGCAGAAATTATCTGGTCTGTTTGAATTGACATGACAGTGGCGTGACGTGACGGTTGGAAGTAGAAAAATAAATCACGGATATTTTCGCGCGTTCGGTCTTATTGGTGGAATTGTATCGGGAGCAGACAAAATAACCAATCAGAGGGAAGTACCTATTCTGACAATCGTGAAGCCTTGTTTGTTTGTTTTTATCATGGGCTTAAGCTAGTATTAGACGGCAGGCGACAAGTCGAGAATTGAATGAATTTAGGCTTCCACTTATCCAGTGTAATCAAGGTCGCGTTTTATAAAGTTACAATTTTGCTGTTTGCCTCTCTTTCTAGCCAATATGGCGTGTGTTAGAAAGGCAAACAGCGAAATTGTAAAATGTAACTTTACAAAACGCGACCCTGATAGCCTGCGCACCAACTTAGCAATAGAGAACGGCTCCAAATTCAATTTTATTACAGGCTTTAAAATTAAGGGATCTTTATTCTATCGACGGAATTTGCTAATAAATAATTATTTTTTTAAAAGTTACATTTTACAATTTTGCTGTATTCATCTCTAACGCACGCACTTATTGGCCAGAAAGAGAGGCAAACAGCAAAATTGTAACTTTATAAAACGCGACCCAGATTACACTACTATGTTTACTGGACATGTGGAAACGAGGCACAATATGTCCAGCATAGAATTTCTAAACGAAACGTATCTATTGTTGTTGTATCGAATCGTTACCATAGTAACGTTGTAATAGTCACTGTCAACCTTGACGTTAGTGACAAGACAAGACAAGACATTTAATATTTAGATCAGTGTTGCCAGGTCTCCTGATTTTTCAGAAGATCTACTGATTTTGGTCTATGTCTACTGATCTACCGAATTTTCAGCAGATTCTCCTGATTTTTCGTAGTTTACTTCTATCTTAAGATTATTACATTGTAAACGAAGTGCTGTTACCGGTGGCACGAGTTTGGAATGGAAATCGGATGCGATATTATTCAAGCTAGTAGATTCCTTTGATATTGCTAAGTTTGCAGACCCCTTTAAGCACACGAAACGTCAAAGTTGTCAAGTCAAATCCAGTAAATCCAGAGACTATAGAGAACGACAAGACTAAACTTATTAATTATTGCCGTTGCCGCCTAAATAGTATGTATGTCATTCGACTCGAAAGTTTACTTTACTAGTTATTTGTTACGTTGTGAATTAAAGTGTGTGATTAGCTTGGAATGGTAATTATCACATCTGGGTAAGTAATTAACAAAAAAAAATTAAGTCCATACACCGTGTTTTCATTGATTTCAGTTAAATTAAAAGGAAGCTTATTTAGGTCAAAAATAATCAATTTCTCTAAGAAACTAGTATCTTAACTCTTACTGTTATTGAGTTATTTAAAAAATAAGTTTAATTACTGAACAAGTGTATTGCAACCTAATGCTACTTATTTTGACATGTGCCGTCAGGCACCTGAAATTAACTTTTGTGCTATTCTTAAGGTTCTTTCACACTTACCAATCTAACCATTTCATTTATTATGTATGGAAACGAAAAAAAAAATATATTTTTCGAATTTGACTAAAGTTTCGAGCTATGTACCAGGTAGCTCCAATTAACGTACCAAGCAACCTGTTAAATGTAACGGAATTCTTAAAAAACGCGATGTATGTGCGGTGTACGTTTTAATAGAAGTTCGATCTCGTCATCACTTTTTATTAGGTATTAGGTATATTGCTTTCCTATTAATTCTAATAAATATATGTTTTACATTAAACAAATACCTAGTTTATTTTAATTACTAACAATTTTTCTTTGTTAGTTGACTAGGCTTTTCATTTTGGGTCTCAGCATGATGTGTTATTTTACGATGTTTGATTTTGGTTTGCAGCTTGCAGCGCATGACAAAAATCAAAAATGGTGAAAAATTCAAGTCATAGTGGCTAGGAGAAACACGATTTGCAAAATAGGTAACTGCAAGCCAAAAGGGGGATGATTTTGCGTTTTGCAAAACATGCGGATTTAATAAGCATTAGTGGTGGGGGAAAATCAGATTCAGATAAGCAAGAGGCTGGAGATAAACATGCCGCAAAACTGAAGAGTATTGTTGGACAAAAGCTAATAACGAAATCATTGCCTTGCCGTTTACTTCTTCAGCTAATCATCGTAATCATTTTGGGGTATACACGGTGTTACGCGAGCATTGCGAAAGATTTTGCATTCTAGACATCAAAATAAACAAAAAATATTATGAGACCTAATGTCAATTCCACCAAAAAAAAAATTTTTTTCTTTTTTTTTTAGGCCGATTTGAATACTTTTTAACATTTCCAGTACTTTTTATCATAACAACAATTTGTTTAAATTATTTATTTCAATTGTTTTTTTTAGGTAGAGGTTATTTCGTCAAGTCTATTCGTATTTTTTGATTGTCAGGCAAAAGGTGTGGTAATATTAGAACACATTGTGGTAGCATTGTAATCCAAAAGAAGTTAAATGACGAGTTACGTCGAAAAACTTATTTCGAAAAAAGGTTGGTTATCTCTGAAACCAAGCCGAATCCAGGAAATTTTATATAACATTAAAGACTCTAAATATGGTCAGGAATCCAGCATTAAAATCTTTCGGAATGCTGACGTAACACCGTGTATAATTAAGACAATGTGTCATTCTTCGTATTGTTGATTGTCAGATTTTTTTTTTATTGGTAACATAACATAATAACAAAATATTTATTTTAGTACAGATGATGGCTTTTTTAGGCGCAAGTGCGAGAAGTGGCTCATTTTACGTCAGGTCCATAACTTCGGAGGGCCATCTGTAGGTACTAAAAAATGTCGTACGAGACACGTGCAAAACGGAAATTCGTAACTCGTGTTTTAAAACATCGCCACTCGTTTCGGATTTCATGTTTTTCGGACTTTTGTCGTAATGTACTATTTTGTACAATAATCTATGGATTAACTAAACATATTTATAAACATTGAAAGAAAAAAAAACGGATATAGGTAAGGTTTGGTTGAACAAATAATAAAAATAATTAGTCTACTGATATTTTTACCAATCTCCTGATTTCTAGCCTAAACTTCTTCTGACGTTTTCAAATTGGATCTGGCAACACTGATTTAGATTACTAAATTGAGCAAAAATTTAAAGTTTCCTGAAATCCTCATTTCGGAATAATGGTTAACATAACTATTTCATAGAAACAGTTATTTGAATTCGGTATGAATAATTAAAAAAACATGTAAAATGCCCAAAACTATAGAACTCACTGTTGAAATTGTTGTGCAGAGAGTAAGTACGACACTGTTTTTAAAGTTTCGTTTTAAGTAAAACGTTAGTTTATTAGATAGGTATGTAACTTTGTTCTCAAATGGAAACAAATTAGATTAAATATATTTTCTCAGGTATCCTGTCCGGGCGTGTGGCTGTGTCAAGATGGCAGTGTCTCACTCATAGTGTTCGCTCTAGGCACCAGCTATGAAACATGTACACTACCACCCACCTTCCCACTTCAATTCAATGACAAATTATATTTCCGAAAGAGATTTCAAGAGACATGTGCATTGAGTAACTTGTGCTGTTTACTTAGTAAGTATGTCCTTTGCCTTTGAATAAAAATGTTTGACTTAAAAATTCAATAATTAAATAAAGTTATTAGAAGAAGATAGGAACAAAGGGGTATTCCATGGAAACAATGCATAAGCTGCTATTTCAATACTTTTGATAGATTTAATTAGGAAGTAAGTAATCATATTTAGATATAATAGTATCTTATCAAGGCTATAAGAATGATAGCTTAGCAGCTAGCGCATTTTATTAACTTCCATAACATTGTGTACCTAAGTAACTAAAAGTAGATGTTTTCTTGAAATGCTCCAAAAGTATAGTATATTTCGCTGAATGATGGCATTCACATGAATTATTAACATGTAAGAGAACTTTTAAGGTTAGGAAAATGTGTAAATTACTTGAAGTACAGTCATATAATTTTTAATTCTATATTTTCTTTTACCAACCATGAATTTTTTTAACCATGCCACCACCATTAATTTTTAATAAGAGCAAAATTGTTATGTCGCAACTTCTGGCTTTCATTGTCTTATTTTGTTTTTAATTTTTAAAAATGCCTCAACCTGTGAGTCATAAAATTGATTCTGTGAGGATGAGATATATCTAAATTCGACCTTGTCTCAAAAGCATAAAGTTACACTTACAAGTCAGAGAAATTGCTAAATACAACCTTATGCCTTTCATGTTGAAAAGTATGATTTATAAATTATGTTCTATTATTGCAGAAGAAGAATCTTTATACTGTGAACTGGTGCAATGGAGCCAGAGTTGTAATGATGGTGAATGTAATGTACTTGCTCAGTACCTCGGCTCCCTCAATGAAGTCCTCTTTCCCCCGAAGATGTGTTGCAATGATGGGGTGGATCTGCTCATGAGGAGGTCTAAAAAATATCCTGTAAGTTCGATGTTCTCTTATGGCCTAAGTACATAAAGTAATACACAACGAAAATGACAGACTGATATTTCTTGGCACATAATTCATATGTTCAAGAGGAGGTCTAATAAGTATTCTGTAAGTTCAATGTTGCCTTATGGCCTATAAATTAATACACAATAGAAATGATGGACTGATATTTCTTGGCACATAATTAATTTTGGTAAATGCTAAAGATAGATAATATATTTCCAAAAGTTACTGAAAAAGACCATAGAAGGGGTATGCTTAAAAAAAATCCCGAAAACCTGGTTCTACAAGTTCTGGATGTGCTTGGGCTCATTCAAATCAGATTCAGGAGCTGATTCGATCCAGATAATAAACAATAGTGACCCAAATTTTTCATACGAAATTTGAGTTTCCGTTACGCGACGCTCGTATTAACTGCTACGTTCATGAATCAAAAAAAACGTGATGTAATGGATTTCTTTTACGACATTATTTTTTATCATCTGTGAGATAGAACCAGCTTGTGATTCAGATTCAAATGAGTCTAAACATGTCCAGATCTGGGAGAATAAGGTTTTCGTAATTTTTTTCTGGAAAACACCCATAAAACTTCATATTTTTTAGGGAATTCTGTCACCAAAGATCGAGATAGCAACTAAAGTCCGCATCGACGAAGTATGGAACGACGAACACAAACCATATAATGTAAACATTCAGAGCGTCAAAAATGTCACCAATTGCCGCTGCATTCCTCAATCAGGACCAAGGCAGAAGACAGTCTGCCACACTCCTGAGTATCACAGGTAACTTTAAATATGTACATGTCAATGGGATAGGGCAGTCTTCAGTGAATGAGTTGCCTCAGGAAAAAATTGCCACGCGAGGCAGGGGAATATGCACGACCGTAATACCACGCAGGCCACGTACCTACCCATTTCACGCTCAACTGTTTATTTCAATGTTTTTACCTTTTGGACGCCAACGACCGATATATTGGCAGCGCAGGTTCACCGCCAAGGACCGATATATATGTCCTGGTCCACAGAGCAATATAAACCTACACGCACGTGCGTAAAGCTCAAATTCGGCGTCTGAGTTACAGCTTTTGTATTTGACGTGGCGGCAAAAAGGTGAATGATTTGAAACCTCCTAACGTTTAACATTTTCTATTGTCTATGCTTATATTATACATTCGTGCCAGCGGGCAAGGCGTATATTTTTGATGTATTAAATTAAGTCCAAAAGTGGTAATGAAGAGAAACAACATTGTTATCTGAAAAGGTGTATTTGTAAAATGCTTCCAAAATATAATTATTAGACGGGTCCACACTGAATGGTTCTTTTAGTGTGGTCTGGCCTGCTACCGCGAACACCGAAGTTCGCAAAGCGGGGATTTGTCTCTGTCACTCCAACGAAGGCGTCATTAGAGTGACAGAGAAAAATCCCTGAAATTTGCGAAATTCGGTGTTCGTGGTAGCAGGTCTGAGTGCCGAACGCTAACGCGGTGATACATCGAGCGTCCAAGGGATTTGGCTGACGGTCAGGCCACGCGATGACGTTTGCATTTGTTTAACATGGCCCGCGCGCCCGGTTCAAGCCTCGCTTGAGCGTCCACTCAATTTGCCCACTTACCCCCTTATTCATAAACGTTTGTTAACTTAATAAGCCGCTAATAATTATTTGTCCCTTTCGGCCTTAACAATGTGTCCATAAGAGCAAAAGGGACAAACGATTATTAGCGGCTTGCTAAGTTAACAAACGTTTATGAATAAGGGGGTTATTCATTAACGTCTCCTAACGTAGCAAACCGCTAAGTACTGTTTGACCCTTTCGGTCTTATCAATATGTCTATAAGGAGACTAACAATACTTATAATCTGCAAGATCTAAGAATGAACTTTTAACCTTTTGGACGCCAACGACCGATATATTGGCACCGCAGTTTCAACGCCAAAGACCGATATTATAAGTCTTGGACCACCGAGCAATCTGTATCTGTATCTGCTTCTGGTTCTGCTTGACTGCTTCTGGTTGTGACAGCAGTGACGTGACGTCGAAAAGCTTAACAGTTATAGATTAATCCTTATTAATATGATGGTAAGACTCACCATTTTTCCAATAGACTTAACGTCATATTCGGCTCATTTCTAAACTCTTAAATGTTCGTTCTTAAAAATGAGCTGATTATAGTGGCTTGCTAACTTAGGAGACGTATGAATAAGGGGGTTAGTGTGTACTAGCGATGTAACGAATATTATTCGCATTCGCGAATATTCGCTTATTTTAAAATATTCGCATTCGCAAAAAATTGACGCGAATATTGCGAATATTTTTATGTTATTATTTCATTCACTTAAGGCAGGAAGTACTACATTCTAAGTTACCTAGACGTCTAGGTACAAAAACATGCGACTCTAAAAATGATACATTTTAACTGAATGATGAATAAAATGTAATATTTAACTTGATGCCTTTGGGCATTTTCTAACAGCATTATGTAATGTTTGTGTATATGTATGTATAATACCCAATATTCGCATTCGCATTCGCGAATATGAAACGCAAATATTCGCATTCGCATTCGCGAATATTTCAAAACCGATATACGTTACATCGCTAGTGTGTACACATTGTGCCGCAAAACTAAGGGCAACCAGCGTCGTTCAAGCACTCCATGAACTGCTTGTCGCATACGCAAGTCCACAACCCGCAGCGGTCGAAGCCGTCGTGGCAGGACGGGTAGCCATTGTTGCAGCTCCATTCGTACGAAGACACGTACATACTACTGTGGCAGTCGTAAAATCGGGTGTTGTCGTCGTAGCACACGTCGTGTTGTTCGCAGCAACTGTCGAATAAACGGGTTGCTGAAGAATAAAGAAAAATTAGAACCCTAACATAACTAACGGAAGCATACCTAAACTGCGCCCAACCGGCGCATAGGCATCAGCATTCTTTACAATGCAGTTAAAACTCGTACGACTGCGATCGCCAAGCCACCTGGTAAGGCACCTGGTTTCTCTGAAACGTCGCCGGCAGCGGGTAACCGACAACGTGTCGGTGAAACCACCCTCAAACATTCGCGAACAAAAAATTCGAACGTCGTCGGCGGCGTACACGCGTCGGTCGCCGGTCGCCGGCCAGAAAAACCAGGGCCTAAGAGAAGTTCCATTGCAATTACAGCAATAGGCACCTAACCACTAATGAAAGACAAACTAAATATCTTTAGGTATGTCATTCTCTGAGGATTCTTGATACAGTGGACGTCTACCACCTAATGATGATCATCCCCGATATTGTGTGGACAAATTGGGTACTTATTACGCATTAATCAATCATTAATGACACACAGAACCTAACGGTCCTCTTGGTTCTTTTGTAGACACAGTGAATCGTTCCATTTTTGAAGGGTCGGCGTGCTATGTAACACCGCTGAAGCTACAAGCGGCTAAAGGCTTGCTACCGCGAACTCCGAAGTTCACAAATTTCGGGGATTTGTCTCTGTCACTCTAATGACGCCTTCGTTGGTGTGACAGAGACAAATCCCCGAATATTGCGAACTTTGGAGTTCGCGGTAGCCCAACAGGTTGCTTACAGCAACAAGCAAATGCAGCCCGTACTAAACACAGTAAAGTTAATTAAAGTTTCATACGATTGTAGCACTTTATGTACAGTGTTATTCTGAGTCATTGTTTTTCTGCGATTTTGCTTTTCGGGGGTTTACAAAGAGTTAAAAGTTGCTCACTATCTAAGATATAAATGTTAGTCACCTGTCAATGTCGTTTATAGGTATACCGGAACCGCCGAAGCCGCAATAGTTTCCATAGTATTTTAAATTCCATGGGTTACATTCGGTCGCGCACTCAATCATACTGTATAGATTTAGCATTCCTCCTACGGATGACTGCTGCTCAACATTTCTGTAAAGTGAATATAATTTGTGATATAACGACCTTGTATGACGTTGTCGCTCACCATTAGTTGGGTAGTTTGGATCTTATAGTTATGATCTCCATAGTTTGGATTTTCTATATAACCTAGGTGTGTAATATTTTAACTGGTTCATAAACTTAAAAGGCGTTGGGCTGATTTAAGTCTAAGTACTTGTGTCAGCCCATATATTGGTTACTAAAGCTTATATTAACTTCCATAGTTATGTTATGTTATGTATGACTTTTAAGAGTTTTAGGTTATGCTACTGGACTTACATATCGTCGGCTGACAAGTAAAACTCACTAAACTGTCACTACTCTTAGCAACCTCTTATGTCAGTATTAAATCAGAACTGAGATTCGAGCTTTATTTCAAGTAGGTATTTGTTACTTAGTGAGTTTTGCTTGTCAACCGACGATATTTATGTACTATATGTAAGTCCAGTAACATAACTTAAAACTCTTAAAAGTCATAACTATGGAAGTAATGGAAGTTAATATAAGCTTCAGGTGAAAATAAATATACTACGGATTCTGACACGTTACTAAATAGCTATTCAATAATTAATTTCCTTTAGCGTACTTATTTATTAACCGCAGACCACAGTACATGTAACATAAACGTACCCTGTTCTGTTGTATCCGCGCCGTTGATCTTTTGGGCCTTCTGGCGGCTCTGTAACTAAATTTGGATAAAATGTATGCTTTACTTTCTTTAGTTATAGTGAGATAAATGATTTACATGTCGTAAATTTATTTACTTAACCCTTAAACGCAAAAAAGACTACGACTATTAAGAGGAAATATTAGCTACATATAAGAGTTTAGTAAAATATAGACTATGACTGTCGCTTCGCATGGCCTAGGACTCCGATCCACCTAAGAAAGGCGATTGCATATTCATCTGATAATACTGTCATAAAATTGGCGAAAACAGGGAGTCGTTATCTCCTGTTTCGTCTTAAACCAATGATAAAATTGATTTCAATAATGATGTTAGGAAAGATGGCTGTGTGTATGTTTTTAATAATATACGAAATATTTTTATTATGGGTGTCTGAAAACGCATTTATGTTGATGTCAAAAAAGCAAAACATACCGACACGATATAGGCGTGGCTAAAGAAGAATATACTGTAAAAAAATTCTGAAATGTCAATATTCAGGGAGGAAATAGGGGAATATGGAATAAGGCAGCTCCCTTTTAATTTCCTCTTAGTGTGGTAAATATATAGGTTCAAGACTCAAATGCGATTTGTTGGTATGTCTATTAGACATTCCAGAAGTAAACATAATGAATACGAAATGCATTTTCTTATAACTTATAATTAGTAAATTTACCCATCAGGTAGTTTACTATAGATAGATAGGATATTCACAAACCTTCCAATTATTATGTTAATATTTTCTGAATACTCACCCGAGCCTTTGACTTGATGTATTAATGCAAAAATTGCAATAAAGTTCAACTGCAGTATACACACCATGGTGCAATGTGCAATTCTGACACAGAATGAGGGAAAGAATGAGTTCTCTAATTAATTATGTTTATTATATTTATCAATTCAATTAAAATGGCAATACTGATTATTTTGTGATATAAATATGTAATGTAATTAAGTTAATAAAATTAATGAGTACGATAATGTAGCCGTATGTATTTAGAAACCATTGATTTAATTAAAATTCATACTTGCATGTACATAGTGCTAGGCATATCCACATAATAATGTTCGTTACCTATGGTTTTCACTAGCTAGGTATGGGTTTCAACCAGATTTTTTTTCGTTGGCATGTGCCATACAATATTTAATAATTTAAGACAATTTATAAGTTGACTAACCCACTGCTTCCGTGCTCATCATCATAACCAAGGTTCTTGACTCTCATAGAGTCTGGAGTGCCAGTGAACCCTGGGAGTAACGGTCTCCCTGTAAGGCTAGAAATTTGTATACTTACGATTTATGACATTCTAAGAGCAATAGCCATCACCTGGCAGGCGTCAGCCCTGCACGTCATCAGCCCCTTTATTTTTTGAACTGTTAAGTAAATTGGGTTTCAAAACTTGTTTCTGTAAGTTTGAAAATTTTATAGGATATTGTTTATTTATTGTACATCTCCCTTCACTAGCTCTTGGACTATCTGAATAAATAAATCTAAATTAATCCTATTTTTTCATATCGTTACAGAAAGAAATGTACTACAGGCAATGACAGAACGTGTTCGCGATCTAGATCCAGATCTCGGTCCGGGGGATCTCGCTGCAGCAGTCAAAGTCGCGTGCCGATTAAATTGCCCTGCACGGCTGCATATTCCGAGTAAGTACAATAATAATTACTTAATAACCTTCACCAAGGTCTATTGCGAACCACAATCTACGTGTTGCCAACTTGCCACTCTGTCACTCTTACATTCGAATTCACAAATGCGAGGGAGACTTCGTTCGTGGTTCGCGGTAGGTCCTCAGGTTATATTTCTAGGCGCGAGACTCGCGAGTTTTTTCGTCTGTGATCTTAATATTCCTATTTAGCCAATACAAAATGTGACATGGGTGGGTTATGATGCTGAAGTTTTATATAAAACTTAAGCATCATAACCGCAAGAACCCTTTTTCCTTATCCCGTTTCCCATAGCTCCCAAACTTACGCCCTTATTTATAAACGTTTTTTAAATTAGCAAGCCGCCAATTGTTTGCCCCTTTCGGTTTCATGGGCATGTTGGTAAGGCCGAAAGGGATAAATAATACTTATCGGCTTGTTATACGTTTATGAATTGTTATGGTTTTACGTTTATGGTTGTGCAAACTGAGTGGACGCTCGAGTAGGGCAGGCAGCGGAGAGTGCGGCGGGGCGGTCATGTTAAGCCAATGCAATCTTATGCGCGTGGCTTTAAAAAAATCGGGGATTTTTCTCTGTCACTCTTATGACGCCTTCGTTGGAGTGACAGAGAATTCCCGAAATTCATGAGCAGTGAGTCTAAATAATTTATTACTCAAATTTCTCGCCCGCCACGCTACACGCTCCGCCGAACGCTTGGCTTCGAGCTAGCGTTGAAAATGTCGGAAAAAATCAAATGTTTTTTTCAGGAACATATGAAAATTTCGTTTTTTTCGGGTTTTTACAGAAATAGTCAATGTCACTGTCACTCGTTGCCATCTATTTCAATTGACTTTGCCACGATGACATCGCGTTATCCTGGTATAAATTTAAATTAGATCTAATTCGATTTGATTTAGAGTTGAAAATTATAGTGGAAACTTTCATTGATTTTTTCGAAAAAATTCAGAAATTAGCTGTTTGGAAAGAAACGGGATTTAATCCGGATATTTTCAACGCTACTTCGAGCGTCTACTCAGGCCTTACACTACTTAGTGCGGCATCAAACCCTCTGTCCCTAAAAAATGTATGCGAAGTTCCATAGTAATCAGCTAGGTAATGTGAATCGGCCTGTCAAATGTGCTTGCTGCAACCCGCCCTAGACGTAGGCACAAACATCAGGCGGCATGAAATCCATACTTCCCGTATCCCTTAAGGCCCTGTTCCCCTAGACCCACGTGCAAGAGACCAGTCTCGCCGAACCAACGGCGCCGAGATTTCTGCGTGTACAACGTGGACGTGCCCACTGGCGAGTTTTGGAACAGTGCTGTTGGCTACGATTGCGATAGTGATGACGTTGAAAGGTACTAATATGGACCTTAATTCGTTGCGACAAGGTTTATGAACAGACATCGGATTCCATGGGGCGAATTTTCTAGACAGCTAGGGACTTCATATACCGATAAACTCATTCATCGATACTAGTTCTACTTCTACATACTAGTGACTGCCCCCAACATTGTATATATTTTTGGTAACTATGTATTGGTCTGAAGACAAGTATGGAAGTCACACTTAGCATCTTTGATCATTTTATATTTCTGAGTGAAAATAAATAATGCGCATTCAAAAAATAGAAGACTTGCTTAAAAAGCAACCTGAAGTAATTTAACGCGGGTCTAAGCTTCAACAATAAAAGATGGGACAGTTATGAAGAAAGTAATTGTGACGAATAAAATTTTAAAAACGTTTCCAATAACAATGAGAAATTTTAATTGTTATTATATTTAATTGTACTCTTTTAATAAATAAATTACTTTATAAGCAAACCTATGTGTGATCACTAGTATTTAAAACTAATATCGTTAAATAAATTTATCGATATAGGAAGTCTATAGCTGTCAAGACGATTTGCCCCACGGTATCCGATGTCTGTTTATGAATAACTGATTTTGACGATGGTGAATAATGGAAGGCGTACTGCACTACATTCCTGTCTCAATATTTTATCCTCTCCTTTTTCACAACCCCCTCCTACAAATGATCTTGGGAATCACACAAACGTCACAAAAGTGTTACGCACACAGTTAACCCATGTTTACCCCGAGTCAGTTTTTAATAGTTATTAGGTATATATGTAACCTATTTTTTTTGTATATGGTATTAAGACTGCGAAGAGATAAATAACCGTATTTAGCTCTGTAGCAAGAATAATTGTATGTTATACTAAGTATGAGCGATGAGAGCTGATAAAATAAAATAGTTCGTTGATTAATCAGTGTGAATAGTTGAAAGACGAACCAGATTATACGAAGATGTATAAAAGATGAAGACTGAAAAAAGATAAAGCTAATGAAAAGGTTACATCGTGTATTAAAAATTATCTTTATCTTAAATATGTAAGTACTTCCAGGGAAAAACGTCCAGAGTCCACGCTTTACAACGAAGATAAGAAGCTATTACTTGAAAGTCGCTACGTAGACGACATGAGACGATATCCAGAGTACGAAGACATGCCGACTATAAGCAATACAAAAACACACGAAACAAGTATCCCATGCGTCTGCGAAATCTGTAGAAGGTATCACGAATTATTCCACTCGGACTCGGATGCACACATTTCGTGAAATTAAAAAAAAAAACTAATCTGTTTGCACTTAATGATATGATAAGATTCAAATGTATTGCCCCATAGTAAGTACCTGCTGTTGCAATATTTAATAGTGTTCGTAATATTGCCTTATTTATTTAGAATTTAAATTTTATTGTTGTATTGTTTTTTTACGAATTTTATGAACAAATCATGAAATAAAACGTATCACACATAGTTAAATTTATTTTATTATGCTGAAAGTAGGGTAACTTAACAATAATTAAATAATTATCTAATTGATATGGCTCCACTTTAATTCCTTTAAACTACCTACAAACATTAATAAACTATATTTCATGAAAAAGAGGAAGATTATTTAACAATAAAAGACGCACAAGTCACATGATTGGCAGCGGGTCAAAAATACTATACAATTCTAATACTGTTTTAGTTCCCCCCAAGTAAACCCAAGTTTTGTTTGTTTTCAGAAATAACAATCTTAACAAAAACATTCAATAAAACTTTTTGTAAATCCAAAATTACGTTTAAAATATGTTTGACCTCTTGCCAATAGCTACCTAACATTGCATTGAGCACAAGTACATATACTTTCAATCATAATTAATTGCTTGAAGGACTTTTCTACGAATGTAGAAAAGAGAAAGCGAGATACAAGAGTAAAGAAATGTAAAAAATCATCTAATTTTGGTTGCATCCATTTGTTTAAGATCCTTACAATCATCATTCATCATAGATCACTTACAATGCACCTTATGAAATTGACACTGATACAGAATGGAAATGCTCTACCTATTTATTTACTCCTGCGATAATAGTAGTTTCATAGACATCACGTTTTTAGCGAAAAATGTGAAGAAGAAAAGAAGTGTCTAAAATAAACTTGTGATATGTGTCTAACTAACCTAGGACATGCATTCGGTTCAATTTATCATACAATATTCATGCATTCAAGGACGGAAGACTGTATACGGTAAGTCTTTCCCGTCCACTTAATACTAAGTCTATTAAAATAATATAATAGTTATAATTTCTTTGTACATTCATTTATTTATTTAGCTCCTAAATAGTACTACAACATTGAACAGATCACAATTAAACGTTTCAGATCATATTAATAATTCAGCTTATACAAAAATAAATCGACCTGTTCGTGTTAATTCTATAGGTACATATATTGGATGGTATTCTACAAAAATGTATGTACCTACTCATATTTGCATTGGAACCGTTATTTAAATTTTCACGTCAAATTGTACGGAAAAAAGTAATCTTCCAATACAATTTGATAGAAAATAAGTCTAGGTACAAACATGTTCTCAAGACAAGTATAACCTAGATTCAATTGCCTAACAGCACAATCATCTTTCGCTATCAATGACCAGCACAATATTCATACATATAAATTTACGATGATAAAAGAGAAGTTTATAATCGAACCTCAATAAAAAAATATTCACTGCTGTGCTATTGAAATGCCGATTAAAGTTGTCAATAAGTAGGAAACATCTCAAAAATTAATTTCACCACTAAGTTTTAATATTAAAATTTATATTCAAGGAGTATTAACTGTAACTTTGTGTCCTTTCAAGCTGTTTCGCTCCTTTCTTCTAACATACTTGGTACAATCGCAGACAAATGCCATAATTGCAATCACAGCGAACACCGCATAGAAGATTGCTAGTGCAATCAGGAAGCTCTCTTCAGACCACTCCCAAATGTTGTCAGCGCGGAGGTACGCGAAGTTGGAAAGCACCTGTGTGCCGTTCGGTGGAGGGCACGTTGATTGTACTATAATGTCGTTATACGGCCTCTGAAAAGAGAAAATTACACGTTTGAGTCACAATACTGTACATCACACATCATCAGCCTATCTTAGTTCACTGCTTGGACATGTCTCTTCTAGTACTTATTATTACTATACCTATACGTATGGATGCATTAGCGCCTCGCTGAGCAAACGGATTGGCATTCGCAGTAGTGCAAGTGTAAAGCGCAGTAATGAGGCTTCTGCCCATCATCAATCTTCATTAAATGAATGGTCAGTGATACTAAAATCCCTTAGTCGACTCTTACGACACCTGTGTATTGTAGTTATTTACTATAATTATAAAAACAGCCCAGTTTCACCATGAGTTAATAGCGTTTCAGTAGATTCACAGATAGACAGTTTGACAAAAAAAACAGCTTTTGCGCCACAAATGGGTTCCTTTGAGTGCACGCACGTGCTCTTTGGTTTAACTATTTTAATATTAGATATTCTAGACTTCATATGATTCTTATAAAACAGTGGCTAATATTGCAATTACTTAGTGTAGACCTCGACCTTAGAGCTGTAGACCTCGCTTCCCTAAACTTTAATAATCGCTATTCTCAATTGGAGCCTAGGGAAAGTCGAGTACAACTAAGAGAAACAGGAACCAACATACCTGTTTATTAGTACACCTCATCTCCTTACTAATACTAGTCCTCAAGGACGTTTCACTCAATTCCTTCTTCAGGATTTCTGGCAGCGTCCACCTCGAAGGAGACACGTATTCCAGCCACCTCCAGTACTGCGGCAAATCCTGCTGATGCAGCATGACTCCGTTGACCAGGGTAGTGAGGAGGAAACAGAATCCTGCCAAGATGGTAGCAGTTTTCTCCATTGGTATAAGGAAGACAAAGGCTCGGAACATCATTTGCGTTGCTATTAGGTAAAGTGCGGTGTAACCTGAAATTTCAAATGTATACTGTAAATGCCATTTCGTCGTAGAAGTCGAAGGAATGAATTCATATCAGACAGTCAAATGTGTGTTATACGCAACATCAGGACACTAAGATGTTTATAAAACGTCATCCGTATTATCGGTAAGTTAAACGTACAATGCTCAAGTCGAGCAGCTCGACACCTTATTGCCTAATATTGGGTTATTACCTATGAAATTGGCGCTTTGTATGGAGAATTAGTAGACGACACTGTTCTGTCACTTCTATTTTTTTATCCTTCTGAGCTGGGACCCAGTGGCATTTGTATTTTTTTTAATTTAGCACTTTCCCTTATTTAAGTCAAAAAAGTTCAAATTACATTTCGGAATATGTACAAAATTTTCTTCTCGACGCCTTAAGAGGTTAAGATAGAAGGCGCTGCTATGTATTAGGCCAGACACGAGCACTCTTATATTTATCTTGCTTGACGACTCAAGGTACATATCTACAGACGAAACAAAATACATGTCTTACCTAAATAAGTGTAGAATCCGTCGAAAGACCCTGGAGTCTGGGCGTACAGGCCGCTCATGGCATAACTCGGAACGAGGTAAGCGAACCATGTCAGCACAGCCGACCAGAGTTCCAGAAATTGCTGAAAGAAACAATGAACGCTATTATACTACTTCGATTTGCTTGAGCCTTTAAAAGTTTCATCTAGTGTAATTTTTTTAACCAGATGAGATGGACAAAAATTGTCGTGGTAATCGAAATGAAGTGTCCACAGAAAAAACATGTCTAGTGCTTTAAAAAATCAGGGCAAATTCACACCTTATTCTGTTAAAAGTAAGGTGGTTTTTCCTTCTGTAATTTGAATTGACTAGACATGTTCTTTCTGTGGACCCTTCAAATCTTCCTACCTCCCTATAAATGTATACATATAACCAAACTCTCACTAAGCTTGGTCTTTGCAAAAAACAATTTTATCATCATCATCATCATCATCATCGTATCAGCCGAAAGACGTCCACTGCTGAACATAGGCCTCCCCCAAAAACAATTTAGTTGCCACTAATAATGTACATTGAAATAGTTATTTGTCATACAAGGGTGCAAAGTTGTATTTTACCCGCGAGTATGAAATTGAAACACGAGCAAGCGAAAGGATTCTATAGTTGAACCACGAGCGAAGCGAGTGGTTTTAAAATAGAATCCTGAGCGCAGCGAGTGTTTTAACATACGAGAAGTAAAATACATTTGCACCCGTGTGTAACACAAAACTTTTCCCCTCACTATAGCGAGGAAACTCAAAAAGGGTAATTATTTGTTCACATTACAATCATCATCGGGTTAGTGATAATAATTTTCCAAATGCATCATGTATTTAATGCAAGATTTTGTCACAGTAAACTTAGGACGAAAAAGTAAACGCAGCACGATTTTAACACATTCCTGTAGTTGCACACCAACGCCAATGCATTATTAAATCATTCTCATTCATTATTTTTACAAAATTATAACAGAACACCCTGAAAGTTGTTCAGTTTACTATTTTTATGCGTGTTCGAGTCGGTAAATAAAGATTATAACCTATAATATTCTTTGACAATGTTGACGTTGACATTTTCTGCGTTTTGTAATTGCATCTAGTCATCTTATCATCAATATCATCATTCACTAAAACAATTGTTACTTATGGAATTTTAGGATTTATATGTTAAAATCATCATATTATATAAAGGTTTGTATTTTACACTAAATTCTCAAACAAATTATTTAATTATCATTAATATGGAACGATTTCTATGAGCATTTTACGTTTTGTTATTCCAAAACCAAGTTCATTACTTTGCCACACAAGTGAATAATATGCGTTTTTACACGTTCGTATTAAAGGATAAACGAGCACTTTACGAGCTAGTGAGGGGAAAAAAGATTAACTCTCAGGCATCCGGATTACACCTACTTATTTTCTTCTGACGAAAACTAATAAGGCATAAATATTCGGGATGAGAGTACCCAACAGAACAGCCTTTAGACTTAGATTACCTGCGACTTTATCTACGAAGTAATAGGATGAACGAAAATGGACCTTGCTACTAAGGCTTCCACGGAAGACCAGCGTCAAGAAATCCAAGAGATGCCTTGACACAAAGCTGAGCGGAAGGCATTCCAGGAATGAGTTTTATTAAAGTTATTTTGGTTATTTTGTAAGTTCCTGAATAAATAGCTTTCTATTCTGTACTTACATCGTAAAGCATGAATACAGTGCGAGAGTACAATGGCACGGCAACATCTCTTTCCACATGTCTCCTCATAGAGCTAGCTTCCCGAGCGCTCAGCCACATCAGCAGTGGACACAGGCTTAAGCACATTACGGAGTAGTGGAATCCGATCCGGTCGTTTTGTGTTAGCTGGAATGAAGAAATTATTACGATTAAATATGCTGCAAATTTTGTTGCGAATGCGCCTTCAAAGAGTCGAGAATTCTTCCTGCTCGTAACTCGTTAAATTGTAATTTATTGCTGAGCTTATTTAATTATCCACTTGTGCCTTTACAAAAGAAACATTATAACATCAATCCAGCATTCGTTAAACCAATTTAGACGCCTTTGGGCTGTTAGAAAACATTTGACATCCCAAGTTGTCCAGTTGTTCAATACGTACTCCTTATTCCGCCATTAAGTCTAGTTCCCTATCACGCATAAAAAAGGCCACAAAACGCCATAGAAAACAGTGTCAACTCAAATTCGTGTGGTAGTTGCAAGAAAAATTGGAATGAAGCTAAAATAGGATATAAAATTTACCCAATAAAATGTACTTTTGAGTCTCACCTTAGCGTCAGTGGTGGGCAGATCCCAGAAGATGGTTCCAGTAATGAGCGACATAATGGCTGCTATAAGTACCCTTGTGACAACATTAGACAACGTCGTCATTTGAGTGAACAGCAGACTTTTTCTGAAAACAATTAGATCTTATAGTAAGCAGTAAGGATGACCAAGCGTTCACATGACCATTAGTTTTATTGATACAGAATAATATAGGGTAGGTACGAATATGACCTCGTAAGGGCCATGGTCCTGCCTGTATTAAAATCGAACAAATTTAAATTCTATTAAATTAGAACACAGTTGCATATATTTTGACTCGTAAAATTGTTGACTAAACTGACATCGACTTTATTTCCTACAGAGTAGATATAAAATGTAATGACCTATTTTTTACATTTATCTTATATTGCTGGGTCTTAGGAGGATAGATGAATTTTCGAGAGTTTGTATTTGTATTTGTAGTTTTGTAGTGTAGTACGGTCAAATCGTACATTAAACTCGCAAAACATGTAGTAAAGCTGCATTTTTGGTATGTTATTTACACACCATAGGGCAGTATAAAACCACATTTTGCAAGCAAAAAAAAGTTGTGCTGGCTGCGTTATACGTGAAAAACTGTGAAATTTACTGTCTATTTTTAGTTTCTGATTTTTATAAAAAAAGCCTTACGTTTTTTGACAATATGTATCAGGTAACGTTTAAAGATAAATGAATTTGTAACAAGATGAGATAACATGCATTAGCGTAGGTCTTATAGTTTCAGAGATTCGAGACTTCAAATAGTACCCTGTTTTGTAAACTAGATAAAATGTTGAGTTTTGCTAACGTTCTTGGTTTAATATCGCCTTACCTAATTATACTACGAAAAACACGAAATAATTATCTTATAGCGCAATTAATATTCTTTCATTTAAGGGTAAAATCAGGTCAGTAAACTTTGTAATTGAAACTAAAAACGCGAAATTCAAAAGCAGGAGGTCCGCTATCTAAGTTTTTCATACAAATGGCAAGTCGTGTTGCAAAGCTGCAATTTTTGTATATTATAAAGGCTCTATAGGGATGTACGAAAATGCATATTACAAGAAAAAAAAAAAGGATTTAGGTATAGGACGTAAAAAACTGAAAAAAAATCGGACTTTTTTTAGTTTTTGACGTTTAACTAAAAAACTATAACTTTCTGATACTAATTGCTATAAAACTATGAAAGAATATTAAATTTGAAAGGATTTGAGCTACCTTGCATTACCCTAAATTATATAGATTTAGAGATACGACATTTCAAAATGTACCCTTCATTAAGTTAAAAAAATAAATGCATGTTTTGAAGCCTCGTATACCCCCAACTATAAGACTTACAGTAATTGTTATCGGCTCAATTTGTTCCAAATTTAATGTAGTTATTATCTACAATTACTTTTTTTTTCTTAGTGCGAACGTTTTGCCAATATTTAGTGAATAGCTTTAACGTAACCTAAAATTTGTTTATGTTTTGATAAAAGGGCACTTTATGAAATGTCGTATCTCAAAATATATATAACTTACGGTGATGCAACGTAGCTCAAATCCTTTCAAATTTAATGTTCTTTCTTAGTTTTATAGCAATCAGTATCAAAAAGAGAATAGATTTTAAGTTAAACGTCAAGAACTAAAAAAAGTGCGGTTTTTTCTCCGTTTTTTACGTCCTTTGCCCAAATTATTTTTTTGTTTTTCTTTTAATATGCATTTTCGTATACATCTATAAGGCCTTTACAGTATACCGAAATTGCAGCTTTGCAACTCGACTTGCGATTTGTATGAAAAACTTAGATAGCGGGCCTCCTGCCTTTGGAATTTCAGGTTTATACTTTCAACTACAAAGTTCACAGACCTAATTTTACCCTTAAATTAAAGAATATTAAGTGCGCTATAAGATCATTATTGCATGTTTTTCGTAGCATAATTAGGTGAGGCGATATTAAGTCGAAAACGTTAGCAAAACACAAAATTTTATCTAGTTTACAAAAAGGGGTACTTTTTAAAGTCTCGATTCTCTGAAACTATAAGACCTACGGTAATGCATGTTAGCTCCACTTGTTGGAAATTTATTAGTCTTTAAACGTTAATTTACATATGATATCAAAAAACGAAAGGTTTTTTAAATAAAAATCAGAAACTTAAAAATGGCCAAATTTCGCAGTTTTTCACGTACTACCCAGCTAGCACAACTTTTTTTTGCTTGCAAAATATGGTTTTATACTGTCCTATGGTGTCTAAACAACATACCAAAAATGCAGCGATACTACTTGATTTGCGAGTTTAGGGTAAAATTATGTACGATTTGACCGTTCTAGTGGTGTTACTAAAATTAACTTTTAAGGTGGACTTTACGTGTCTGCAATAAGGTTTACTATTAGTATTAATCAAATGATGATAATACAAAAGAAGATAAAATTGAAATATATGTAGAATGCCAATGAGACAGTAGCCCACAATATCACGACACACGACATGTTACATCCCATGCTCTTGATAATTTTATCTGTACCATACTTACTCAATAAGAGCAAAAGCTTGCACGAAGACATTGGGCCGCGCAATTGGTGCGGGAAGTGGCACAGGAGGCGGCGGCTCGGGCGGGGACTGCGCCCCCGCAAATAGCCCGGCTAGGGCTTCGATACGGCCTGATGATTCCAACATGGCGGCCGCTGATAGGTCGTCCAGGGTTACTAGGTCCACTGTAACAAAAAGTATAGTCATCTTAAGGAACATTATAAAAATAAGAATGGTTTATTTGGTGCCATCAATGACATTAAATAATAAATGGACGCACAGAGCCAAACAAAAAAACCAAGAAAAGTGGCACTAAAAGTCATTTCTATCATGTTTCAGTTGAAGCTAATAACGCTCACTTACAATAAACTATAATTAAAAAAACTCAAAGAATAAAAAACTTTGTGAAGTGAGCAATAAGTGTCAAATTTGCGAACAACACCACAAAATAGTAGAAACTTTTTATGTTTAACCTCGTGCCTATATTACTTCAAAATATGCCAAATCAAATTGGAAATTTGTTTAATGAGGGTTTTTGATACTTTTTCTGCCGCTATGGGGAGGTGAGATGGCAGCACTGAGCCGAACTTATAACGAACTGTCAAAATAAATACGCGCATTTAATTTTCAACATATTTATAGGTTTATTTATTCTGAAAACCATTACTTTAGTCATATTGTTACCTAAACTAAATAAATAAAATAGTTCCAAGTCAATTCTCATGAAATTAACAAAGTTATAGTAATTATTTTGAATACCAGTGACTTTGAGCGCCTGTTTTAGAGTTCAATCTTCAGTTCGACGACCATGTATTAGTCGTAATCCATTACAAAATCAATTCTCTTCCAAATAAAATAGAATTTCAATATTTTAGGCCCAGGTGCCTATGAATAGTATGAATCTGACAGCTGTCGAGACCAGGGGCGTACGAAGCGCCGCCTGGTGGCAGAAAAATTATCGAAAACCCTCATTGACATAGAGTTAAAAAAATGATTGTGGCTTATGTCCTTTGCGTAGGGCAGATGTAGGCAGGAGGTTAGGGAATAATGATGCTATACCGTAAGGTGACCAAATGTCAACTGTCAGAACTGAATAGCGGAGCAAAAGGACCGCAATATTTACTTCTGCAGCCCATTTTTTGGGGCCATTTTTTTGAGCTGTTTGGGGATCCACTTATATATTCTAAATCAATGGGTGCCATACACTTGTATTGAAGTGATTGCAGATATCTAATACTTACAATAATAATCAGAAGGATTCTTGAAGGCGGGACAAGGATAGTCGATAGAAGCGAAATATGGCAACATGTCTCTTCTGTACCCGCTGAACATCGTTCTACCAGCGGATATTAAGACCACCTGAAAAAAAATTGATCATTAATTATCCGGGTGGAAGGACCATTATAAGTTATACAAGAGACGTGTAGATAGGGATTGCAAGGATTGTTTTTTAATCCGGCCAGTAGGCTTGATTAGAGAGACAGTGTGTCCCAGCGAGAAAGACTATCCGTCCTTCTTTTATGAACATAGTTAGTCAAAGATAGGAAGTCTTATTTCGCCGCGACACACTGTAGTACCTATAATGTGCTAAGCCTACAGCCTGAGTCTGGCCTCAAATATCGGAATCTTAAAGATATCAAGGCCAAGAATGAGGAATCTGAAAGAAAGAATACAAAATTAGTAGCTTACCTTTGTTAGCATAGCAAAGATCTCGTAAGTCGGTGGGTGTAGCGACATAATTACAACGCGACCCGTGCTCGCCCAATTCCTCAAATATTCCACTAAAAAGAAGGTATCAAAGATGTCCATTTCTTTCGTTGGCTGATCCAGGATGAGGATCGCCGTGTCGAGTAGAAGTTGACAAGCGACGTTGAGTCTTCTGATCTCGGATCTTGTTAGGCGGGCTACGTTTGTGTCTCGGACTTGATCGAGACCTAGTTCTTCTATTAGAAGGTTTATCTGAAATGAAAGCATAATGTGTATATACAGAAAATCACATCAATAGTGCTTGAGTGGAAAGCACCGTTTGCCGAATGCAGCGTAGGACGTCCACGCATAAGAGGTGCACACGACCTTATCAAGATAACCGGCAAGATTGCCGGTGTATATAGTGGTCTAATCGGGAGGTCTATGTTCAGCAGTAGGTAGACGTATTATTGAAGTATATTAACTTCAAAAACCTAAACATATGACAGACACTAACGTCTTTATTTATGTATCAGTTAGTACTATTTCAACCAGCTGACGTCGGAACAATAATACGACGCAAATTAAAACTTACCCGATCCCTATCATCCATTTTCACATGATGTTGATTGTTCCTCGGCCGACGCAACGCGGCATGGAACCGCAATGTGTGTTCCACCGTCATGGACGGACAGAGGGACGTATCCTTGCGCACGTATGCTGCTACCTTGCGTAGCGTTGTTGACGCTACCGGTTGCCCGTTGAGGATGATGTCGCCTGTTAGTTTCTGAGAAAAAAGTGTATTTTTTAACTTTTATACGTCTATGTCTATTATATCGGCACCGCAGGATGAACACCGATATGTAAAAATCACGGTTAACAGAGCAATATAGACCAACATGAACGTACGTAAACTTCAAACTCAGTGGTGACGTGGTGTCTGAGTGACAGCTTATTGTTTTTGACGTAGCGCCGCGACTGTTAAATGAGAGATCAGTATGCTAAGCACATGATTGGTATGTCAGCATGTCGCCGCGAGATAGATTTTCCATCTTTTACTAACTATATGAAAAAAAGAGTGATGGATAGTCTATCTGTGCTACACTAATCCTGTGCTAAGCCTCCTGGCTTCATAATAGAACACGTTATATAGATTCGATCTATTTAACGGGTTATACAGGTTGATCCAATCCTGATCCTGTTTCCAATAAGGTAAATTATAGCTTGACCTTTTTGCCGCCACGTCTAATACAAAAGCTGTCAAAACTGAAATAGATTTTTAACGTATACGTGTAGGTATATATTTCTCTGTGGGCTAAGACATCGGTCTTTGGCGTTAAATCTGCGGTGCCGATATATCAGCCGCTGGCGTCCAAAACGTGAACCATATAGCTAAAATGATGGAAAAATGTAACACATTGTTGTCCTTAACATTTCATAATTTGAAGGGTCCACGGAAAAAAACGTCCAGTGCTTAAAAACTCAGGGCAAATTCACACCTTATTCTGTTAAAAAGGTGGTTTTTCATTCTGTAATTTGAATTGACTAGACATGTTCTTTCCGTGGACCCTACATTTCATTATTTAATCAATGTGTTAATTAGCAAAAGTAAACTGCGAAATACTCCTTTTACTCACCCCCAAATAAAAAAGTCAAATTGTTACCTTTCTGACACCAGCTAGGACATCTAACAGCCCAGTAGCCTCCTGCTGCGAAGTGGCCAAGACCGCCAGAATCTCGCCGGACTTCACCTCGAAGCTGAGGCCCGACACCAACAACGCAGACTTGTTATCCGGTGACGTTATTTCTAAACTATTCACCTGAAACAAGTAATCAAAGTAATGATGTTCTCATGTTGTATACATTCTCGCCTATACTTTTTTTCTCGAATCGGATGTCGGTCTCATAGTAAAAATTCATCAATATGGCCTCAGAATTAACCTTCTAATATTTTAACGGTGAATAAAAAAACACCCTGTATATGTATTAAAAATAACTCAACTAAAGAAGAAACAGATGCCAACTTTCGAACTGATAGTACCAGATGCTAAAATAAGGTGAATGGCAGGAATTAAATTAAATTAATTTATTCAGATAAAGATAACATTGATCTTATAATTGTTAATATTAGCTTAAAACTAAAGTTAGTAAATAAAAACTAAATTGGATTTTACATTTAAGTCCAAAGGGGAGGCTAATGCTCAGCAGTAGACGTCTTAAGGCTGAGATGATGATGATGATGATGACATTAAAAATTAGTTTTATTTGAGTTTGTAATAATTACTTGATTCCCGTATCATTTCATAATTTTTAGAACAAAGTTAAAAGACAAGTGAATAAGAAGTTCTGCCTAAGAAGTATAGGTATCTGTAGCATTTCGCTACAAAGTTAGACATCATCGATCTTTTATCTTTTCTATCGAAACGTATGGAATCTAAAAAAGCGTCATTAGCTTTCACCGGTCTTCCACATTAAGTGGAGAATAAATTCTAAAGCCAGGCGTCCACATGTTGGTATCGTACGCATCGGACGCATCGCATCGCATTTCTTCCACTGATATTACGATACGTACGGTGCGGAACAGTGGACGCACTTGTATGACTTTCTATACAAAGATTACTAAATGCGATGCGTCCGATGCGTACGATTCGGGTCTGTGGACAGGCGTCCACAGTGATGAAGCTAGGCAGCTTAAGAATGAGATTACTCACATAATAGTTGGGGTAGATATAAGCAGAGTGCGTGTATCCGTCTAAATGGTCTCCAGGCCGTAGAGTCGAGTGTTTCCTGGACTGAGCCAACGACATGTGACTGCCAGCTTTCGACATGCGACCTCCGAGATGGGATGCTGCCATAAGGTAGCTGCAAACAAACAAAGGTTAAGTTAGGTACCTATTTTCCGACGCAATACTAGAGGTCTTGACGTAACAAATCCAGTTTAGATACAATATATATTAGTGTGTCTGCAGGTCTAGCTAAGACGCCATTCTGCAATCGTATACGATAAGCGAAAAGTAATAAAAGTATGAGAATGACAGAGTCGAACGTAAAATCATGTGACCATTTCCATAGAATTATGGTCACGTGATTTTTCGTTCGAATCCTAAATACTCAAAGTTCGAATCTGTCATTTTAATAGGTACATTTATTACTTATCGCTTATCGTATACGATTGTAGAATATTTTGGCTAGGCCTGGGGTCCGTTTCTCAAAAGCTTGTAACTTGTAATACAAGCGGAAGTCTCTTTTTAACACTTTAAATTAGGTAAGGAAGAAATAGGCCCCTGCTGGTCACCAGTACAAGGGAGCGGTCCTTACTTATCTTTCATTACTCTACCTGTGTGAAACGTGTAGGTAGAACTTTAATTACCTTTAACCTTTTTAATTATTTTGTTAAATACCGCAAACTATATTTAAAAAACCTAAACGCGTCAAGTTTAGTGTTGCGCTGTACAACAATGACCCAAATCAAATTTTTAGCACTCTGCTCGCCATTGTCAAAATACGATGATGGGCCCGTAGCTATTGTTAAAACAATAGACAAACAGGTATACCCACGATGACAAGCGATGCAAAACAACATTGAAATGGCAAACATTACGAGTATGTTTATGTGCCTGTGTGCAAACAGACATTTACATACCTACTTAATTGATTTGCATTAATACGCATTAATTACACAAAACGAAGTATGTAAGAGTTGTAGGTACATGGTTACATGCCAATACTGCATGTACGTAAACCCTTCTCCCATTTGTCACTTAATACCTAATAGATAAAATTATCACAACCCTTTTCGTCAGACTTATAAAAGGACAGTTAACATTTATCTGAAAGATATAATTATCGTTTGAGGAATGTGAAACAGGCCGTTAGTCAATTTAGTCATTTATGGCGAATGTTCATATGCAGAGGAAAACTATGATAATTTACTATTACCAAAATATTTTACATTGGTTTTCAGGTAAATATTATGAATACATATATGAGATGTTTGCACATTGCGTGTAGAAGCGATGGCCGTTGGGGCGGAAAGGTTCTCGAGAGGAGGCCACGTACCGGAAGACGCAGCATGGGCAGGTGAACACAAGGTGAACTAATGACTTGGTGAAGGTCGCAGGAGTCCGCTGGATGCGGGTAGCGTAGGACTGGTCTTGTGGCAATCTTTGGGGGAGGCCTATGTTCAGCAGTGAACGTCTTTCGGCTGATATGTTGATGATGGTGATAATGATAAGAGATGTTTTGCCAATCTTGATATTAGACTCTAAAAGTGTAATTTTCTTACCTCTGGTGATCATTGTCTGGGACAAAGTCGGCCACACTGTTTCTCCGATGACTGTAAGAAGTGCGGTGGGGGCGGGAGTCTATGCCAAGCAGGTTCGCTTCACTGACGGACTTGTTTCTGGAGTTGGTCCAATGGGGCTCGTTGCGGAGGCCTGCCTGCTGCATGGCCACTAGTGGTACGCCGGGACCGCCATGAGGCTGAAAGTGGAGGAGAAGTTAAACCACAAGGGGAATTGGACGTATTGGAAAAAAGGATCCAATCCACAAAAATCTGTCACCTAAATTTATATCTTGTCTAAAGAAAAGTCATTAATCTCAGTGACAAATTTTAGAGATTGGATCCTTCTTTCTTAACTACCTCCAATTCTAAAGTAGCTTTTAGTATAGGGTAGGGCCTTAGTGACGGTCTAGCGGGGCATGCAGAGGGATGTGGAGTGAATAGTGATGGGTCGTTCCAGATAATTTCTCAATCTTACTATGGGGAAAGTTTCCATTTGGGAATATTCCCCGTACTATATTGGGTAAGTTACCGGGAATGATCCATTACTAGGGGTGAATGATCGATCACCCCGCATCGAGCGTCCACTTTATAGTCTGGCAGAAAAATAATATAAATTATAAAGTGGCAAGACTGTTGGGTTCAAATTAATGTATAATTAAAAAGCGGCGGCACCATGGCTTTTGGCAGACTGTAGGTAGACTAACCCATGGTAGTACAGGTAAATTCACAAAAGCTGGCACGAATGGAATGAATGAAATGAATGACATCTATCATTGTGTGTATGCGGCCTTGCTATACCAACCTGTATCGTATCTACTGTCATTTTGACATCCACACATTGATACTTTCTGTCACGTACTCGATATATTCGTGCCAGCTTTGGTACCTATAGGATAATCAAGGGATTATAGCATAGAGCCCTAGATCATTGTGCCCTAGAATTGATAAGAGATTTGAATGCATTTTTCAACAATTTTACGCAATTGTTTGTCTATTGTACTTACTGACACTTCATTGTGTGTTTTCACTTTTCATTTTATTGTTCAACTTACTTGATATGATGTGTGAAGGTTCTGCATCCTGAAGTCAGGATCAGATCTGTATTTCCGGCTGTATTTGTAATTCGTTGATGTTTCATTGTCAGAGCTGTCGTAACCTGATGATGTCTCGCGTATGCCTCTGCTTTGCCTTTGTATTCTGTTAAAACGCAGAAAAGTTCCAGTATTGAAAACATCATTTAATAGCAAATTGAAATAACATGTTTTTGCGCGTAAGTGCTCTGAAGAAAAACCATCCTAAAGCAGGAACTTAACCATTGTAACCAACCGCATAAAACAAGCAAAGACTGAAAAGAGAAGTCATCATCACTTAATAATTATATTGAAAATTATATTGAATTTAAGGAAAAGATTTTTAAGACACATAATCAAATAGCGCGGTAATTCAAATCAAATGGGCATCTTAGGCTCGATTTCACCAAACATTTATTCGAAAAATAACGCGTACTCTCGGATAGTATTGTCAAAACTCCATAGTAATTTAACACTAGCATCTGAGAGTTAGCGTTATTCTTCGAATAAAAGTTTGGTGAAATCGAGCCCTAGCAATTAAGGCATGGTTACAAAGCAGGGTTAGATATACACATGTAATAATAATATTTACCTGGGTACCGGTTTCATTCCACTGCCAATAGAGGTCTTGGGCTTCGGGGTGCCAGAGCGCTGCGAGCCGTTGTGGTTCGGAGGGAAGACCCGCGGCAGCCCGAATTTGAGGTACGTGTACATATTCGAACCAAGCGCTGATCTGTGGAACGTAAACACACGTTACACAAATACACACATCATCTCAGTCCACTGTTGGACGTAGGCCTCTCTTATTTTATATGTCCACTACTTATGATGATTGATGACGCTGCTGCCCATCATCAATCTTGTATCAAAGAATAGTCAGTGACACTGCAATCCCTTAGTCGACTCTTACATGACCCCCGGGAAGAGTTAGGGTGGTGAGTGTGGTCACAAGTGTTCTCTTTCTGCCGCCACCACAAGACCTAAGCATTTAGTTTTAATTATTGTTCTGATTCTGGTTTTGGCCTGTATCATTTAGATATAAAATAAAGCCAACAATTTCTGTTGACCGGTTCGTAGGTCATTATAATTATTTTTTAATATTGACCTAGCATGACGAAAATTCTAATTTTTTATGCTTATAGCTATAGTTAGGGCAAATCTCATAAATGTAAGTATATTTAAGAATCTTACTTGGGTCCATATCTGGGGTGTGAAAGGATAGACTGCACAGTGGTGTCTCTCAGCTGGAAGTTTCCATAAGGCAGGGGGCTCTTGTCGGTACTTCCCAGAGCACTATCCGTAAAGTCCGAGTTCAGATTTTGCCTAAAAATTAAGTTGTAAGTTAAGTTAAATATTCATTACTATTAGTGTCATTGTAACAATTTTAGGCATACATAAGTATATAAGATACATGAGTTAACCTTTTCAGAGCCAAGAACCACTAAAGTGGCCGTGTGTTGTCCTGCCTACCACGCCAGCAGCCACTAAAGTGGTCATCGAGTATGCTGTCAAAGTAACTGTCTTGCTGACAGATAAGGTTTATTTTCGTTGTTCATTAGTAGAGATACTGGCGTGTATGACACGATTTGATGCGAGAGGGAAGGCGTTGAAAAGGTTAAGGAGGCTTTTTAGACAAGCAAATCGTACTGCGGTATAAACAGCGGGTGGTAAGTCCTACCGAAAACAAAATTAAGAAAAAATTGCATTCAACCATATTAAAAATGCTACCAGTTTATTATCGAAATTATCCAAGTCACTGTTTCAGTGGTAGCTTTTGGATTACATGAGCAACTATCATACCTTCCATGATTATTAAGAACTGTAAGAACTCTGCAGGTGCTCGCTATGGATTTACAAGATAGGTGTTAAACACTACATAGCTCTGTACTTTGCTTGCAGAAAGAGTATCGCCGAGCTGATCTAGTATATTTAATAAATAAATATTTTTTGGACATCTTTACACAAATCGACCTAGTCCCACGGTAAGCTCAATTAAGGCTTGTGATGTGGGTAGCAGGCGACGATATATAGGTATAATAGATAGATACATATAGATACTTAAATATATAGACAGGGAATAAATATTTGTGATAAATAAATACACAAATAATGCCCTCGCCGGGATTCGAACCCGGAACCTCCAGCTTTGTAGGCAGGGTCACTACCAACTAGGCTACGGAGGCGGACAAAGTATACCTATAGATGGACCTGGATGCTTAGCCAAGTCGCCAATCGCTAACGCTTAGTAGCGTATCGTAGTTTTCCCTCTCTATCACTCTTTCATATTAATGCGACGAAGACAGTTAGCTGCCTTTCGTTTACGATTGACGATTAAGCCTTAGCCATTGGCAACTTGTCTATGTCTAAGCACCCAGGCGTGCAAGTCTTCAGAGTCCATGCCGCGTAAGGGTCACGCCGCGGTAAAGACCATTTGACGAGCGACGGTGGTGAGCAACTCCAATCTCCACAGGTTGGGCCGAGAGACCGACGGAACTGCTGTGTTCACCTTAGACCAACGTCATGGCCAGGCCGTTACACCGAGTACCGCGTAGTAGTAGCCTAATGTACCTGTAGATAGACCACGCATGCAGGTCCTCAGAATGCATGCCGCGTAAGGATCACGCCGCGGTAAAGACCATTTGACCAGCGACGGCGGTAAGCAACTCCATAGGTTGGGCCGAGAGACCGACGGAACTGCCGAGGCCGCCTTAGACCAATGTCGGCTAGGCCGTTATAACGAGTAGCGTGGGCCTAATATACCTGTAGATAGACCACGCATGCAGGTTCTCAGAATGCATGCCGCGTAAGGATCACGCCGCGGTAAAGACCATTTGACCAGCGACGGCGGTGAGCAACTCCATAGGTTGGGCCGAGAGACCGACGGAGCTGCCGTGGTCGCCTAAAGCCACGTATCCACTAGAGGCAGCCTCGGCTCGAGCGGCTACCTCACTCCGAGGCTGCGCAAGTGGAGACGCTGCCTCAACTTGAGGCATGCCGCGACGCGAGGCAAATACGTCGCCGCGAGCCGAGCCATATTTTGTCGGTCTCTGTGCTATACTCAAAGGCGCCTCAGTCCGAGCCGTGTGTTTAGTGGAGACGGTCGCTCGTGAGGCAACAGCTACGGATCAAGCTGAGGCGACACGCCTCGATCTGAGGCTATTTGCTTCAAGTCGAGGCCGCTCCGAGCTGCCTCTAGTGGATACGAAGCTTTAGACCAATGTCATGGCCAGGCCGTTACAATGAGTAGCGTGAGCCTAATATACCTGTAGATAGACCACGCATGCAGGTCTTCAGAATGCATGCCACGTGGGTCATGCATCAGCGGGTTGGAGGGCACGGAGTACCGCCGCTCGCCACCGAGCCCCAGCGCTGACTGCGACATCATAAGCCTTGGCTGGGACCCTGTAACATCAGGAAATCGGTTTAAGTGGCTAATATCTTTAACCCCTCGAATGTGGTCTGTCAATAAATGTACTAAGTACTGTAGATTAAACCCTGAAAAGGAAATTTTAATTTCCATTTACATTGGTGACAGACGACCTTTCGGGTCGTCTCTTCAGTTGAGGGGATAAACAGTGTAGTGGAAGACGCTCATTACAAGGCCTTTTTATTCGAACCTTAAATACTTTCCAGGCTTAACTTCAAGGTCGCATAGATGATTCCCATATCCTACAGTAAGTACATTTTAATAAAAGTACCCGTGTCATCCCCGTGAACTGTAGCAGCAAACGAAAATCTTCAGATTACGCATGGCCAGTTTCGTTCATCTGCAACAATAAAAAAACTTCCTCAGGCTGTGAATAGAAAACGGAATCAACTAAATGAAAGGAAAGAAAAAGAATAATCCAGTATTGTGTAATTTGAATTTGTGTCCCTACCATAACTTCTATTAGCTGATATTGATTGATTAAATAGGTACATATATAATACCTATATCGGAACGGCCACGGTGTTCAAAAATATCTGAACTTTGACGCCGTGACAATAGAGAGCTGGCCCGCTACCGTGAACGCCGAAGTTCGTAAATTTCGGAGACTTATCTCTGTCACTCCAACGAAGGCGTCATTAGAGTGACAGAGAAAAATCCCCGAAATTTGCAAACTTCGATGTTCGCGGTAGCAGGCCTGCTCAGATATTTGTGAGCTCCCTGGCCGCTCCGATATATCTAATGTCGTCTGTATGAGGCTCTCAAATAAACAAAAGAAAGTTGGGTTTAAAATGCTAGTTAGCTGTTAGGCAGCGCGGATAGGACAATCAACACAGGAAAACCAACATGAAAGGCCGAAGCCAAACTTCATGCACCAAACCGTTTAATTCGAAGGCATTGACCTGCCCGTCAATGTCACTGACAGCTATACGTGACCTTATCCGCAGCTTATTAAATTAATACCATCGACACGTTAAAAGGCATTGGTCACATCCTATAAAACAGTGGGATCCGCTGTCGAATTGTTAAGGCCGTGGTTGCATCACCGGACGCCACCGCGACGATCGTCACGCCAATCGCTAGATCTCATTGTTGTCGTTACGCAAATCGCATGTGTGTCAGTAGCACTATGGGTTATGCCACGGCTGTAGGGCCATGATTATGGTATTAATACCAGTTTTATGACTTCACACTAGCGAAGGCGATAGCGATTTGTGTACACCGTGTTTTATTTTTTCTTGTCCGTCGAATGATTTGGATTTTGGATGACGCGCCTTGGTCGTTTAACACATTGTGGGTAAAATAATTATGTATCGCATTAAAAACTTAAAAATAATATTTACTAGTATGTTACTTGGTTCAAAATTATTTTCGTTGTCTTGTTTCATACCACTCTGTCACGCTTTTGATTGCTGTTTCGACTCAGTATATGTATAAAAAAAATAGGTGCACTTGTATTTCATTTCTTTCACGCTAGATTTTAATCCATACATCAGAAAATGAAAACGAAACATCATCTCACACAAAAATTACCACTGCGTCACGTTTTTTTACGGACAAAAAATAAGACAACGAAAAGAATTTTCACCCACTTCCCCTATTCGAGGAGTTGATAGCGGTTAAGAACGAAATTTAATTACTTAATAGGTACTTATTTACCAAGTGAAAAGTAATAAAGTCAATAGGTGCTGGTATTCGTAAACTCCAATTGAGTATGCTTTACAATACCTAAACATACTTATGATCAGATTTATGTTTAAGTTAAACAACTGCTTTACGGTATTAAACTCCTTCAATGTGCAAGTCAAACAAACAATATCCATTTACATAAAGAAGAAAACAAACGAAGAGTGGCTTGTGACACAATCACGTTCTGAGAAGACAGATGTAGAGAGTATAAACAAGTAACATAGTGACTGAGGTCAACGACGATAGGTAGGTATACTGAGTAGGTACAGTAAACGAAATTGTTTCACACGCCTTTTTGGACTTTGCCACAGTCAATATGAAACAATCAATCAATATGAAAGTTGCTAGGAACCTAATATTGTTGTTACTATGACAAAGTGCGAAATGGTATATAAATAAATTTCCTTGACTGTACCGGTGAAAAAGAAGAGTATTAACTGCTTGTCGAGTAAAATAAAATATGTATATCGTGTATTGTATTGTGATATAAGTCACATATTAATAAAAACGTTGTAATTGGGGAAATTGAGCGACTTCAGGGCACTAAGTATACGATTTTTCCGCTATTTCAGGCTGTCGACAGATTAGTTTCGGAATTTCGCGATGTCAAATATTAATTTAAACTAGATAAACTTGTCGTGGGAACTACATGATACTATAGATGGTGCAGGCCGGATTGCAGACACACCAAAAAGGAGATGGTAGGATGACTTGGGTGCATTCTACAGGGAATGATGGGAAAAAGCAAATGATAGCGGAAAGGCCTGGGACATGGGAAACAAAAAACCTTTTTAATTCTGACACAAAAATAACTGATACCAACATCGCATGACATAAAAGGATAATGAGTTGTTCGTAAATCATACCTACCCGAGAATGCGAAGTGTAACCTCCGTAAATGCCGTAACGACACACGAGCACAATAGCCTAGAAACAGCTCTATTTGCTTGTCATAAAATTCTTGAACTAGACCCCTACATTATACCTACTTCCGTGGGACTCAGACGCATTGTGTTAAATATCTTCACTTTACACTCCGGTCTCACCAAACTCAACCTAATAATTTTGGTAATAAGGTCTTTGAAAACGTTGCGGGAAAAGTTGTTGCTTTACCTCTCATGTCTGATGCGTGTTATAAATTGCTGCGAAACTGTGAATCACGGTGAATAGATCATTTTCTGCTTATTCACGGGGATGTCTTGTTTTTTCGTGTAATTGACGCGATGTGAGAAATTTATAGATGTAATTGACATCAAGCAATTCAAGCGCCAGTTTTGTTTATAATGCTTATTAAAGCTAAATCAAACGACATGAATGATGCCTACAGTAAGTGTCTCGTCTTAAGTGTGTATTTATTATTTCTAATTAGCTACGTTATAACATATTTTCATAATTTCTCACGACACTAACTACCGTAAAATTTTCTCTTTTCAATCATGATGCTAATCCGCAAACTTTCAATGCAGTTAAATATTTATACTTAATCATCAATAAGTATAATTAACACGTATTTCCAGTTTCCAGCTCATCGACTGAGTACCTACAGATGTTATTTGAATGGTATAACTAGCTAACTACGATGCTGAATATCAATAATGTAGAGTACACGCTGCGTCAGAATAATTTACGCATAATGTACTAAGATAGGGCACGAGCTACTAAGCTATGAACAAAAGATACGAACTCCCGTGTAAATAAAAGAGACATTGCGATACCCGCCCAGCTATCACCGCCGGGCGAGTATAGCCGTGTCTCTTTTATTTACACGGGAGTTCGTATCTTTTGTTAGTGTTTATATAGCCCATAGTTCATAGCTTAGTAGCTCGCGGTGAGACCAGTGCCTAGAGCAAGCGGTAATTTTCCTACAACACAGGCTGCCCATAATTTAGTATAGGTACATGACTACTTTTGCTGGCCGTACTTATATGCCTACTGTTCCAGAGACCACTTGCAGACCCTCACCCCATTCCGGTCTTTATACTTGACACTTGCTTTACCGGTATCATTACCGGTTCGTACAGCCAAGGTGTGTTGAAATTATGGTAATTTCCTAAAGGGCAATAATTGCAATTACTTAGGTATACATATTATGTTAGGAGTTCCGTTCGAAAGCTCAATTTTAGCCTGATAGTACTATTGGAGAAAGTCAAGTGGCATGTGTTTATTGTATACATATTAGAAGTAAACAGACTGTTAACAATTTCATAGCATTGTGCACAAGCTATCAGATATATACGTAAGTAATACACGTTTTAATAGGTGTATTTACTGTTAAAATGAAAAACTGTTGGTTGAATGATGATAGTTATAAGATGTTTAATTACAATTATTTTATTATATCTAGCAGAAACACAAATTAAAAAACAAAAATATATAACATATGTAATATAGTTAACAGGTAGATAACTGAAAAAGTTAGGGTCTGTGCATAAATCACGCGAGGTTCTATAGGGGGGAGGGGGGTCCAAGAAAAAATCACGAAAGATCACGTTAGGGAAGGGGGGGACAGAATTTTTTGCTGTGTTGTTTGACATATTTTTTATACTAAAACCCATACATGACTATTTCTTCAAGGCGAATAAATTTAGATGACTTTCGTAAGTAGTTTCTGTCACATCTTGAATTTTATCAACACAGAAGCGTTACTGTACAGTCACCAGCAACAGTATCTTATACAATGTTAGTGTCACGCTCTATTTTCACTCAGATTAAGGCTGTGTCTGATATATTTGCGGTCTGCTTTATTGTTGCGCCGAGTACCGCCACTCTGACGAAAATAAAGGAAATTAAAATATTTTTAGTCCATTGAAATACTTGGCGTCCTTCAGAATATTAATATATTTCCTTCACGAAACCATCCGATGTTAAAGTCGTGGAGCCTTGGTTACATAAGTCTCGTGGGCGCCTTTGTATGTAAATCACTAATTACACATTACCCACATGCGTGTCAGTTCTCGCCGACTTTCATACGTCACCGGGGACCACCTATGCTGCTATGAGTTTACTTTCTGTGCATCCCGATCGTATTGATATTTGGTATTTAATAAGTTTATGAGAATGGAGAAGTTTATGAGAGGGAAACCCCACATAATGTGGAATGAAGACCGCATGTGGCCACTGGTCGTTGTGGCAATCTTTTGGAGAGGCCTATGATCGGCTTTGGACCTATTTCGGCTGATATTATGATGATCAGTAGGTATCCAAGACGGCGATTTATACAGGGTGAGCATTTCAAATGGGTCAGTGGGGCGGTTTTGGCAACCATAACAGATAGCGAAATCTTGTCTTAGAAACCATGGCTTCGATTTTAGTAACTGCATTCATACATTTACAAAAATACGTGTGCTCGATCCGGGAATCGAACCTTGATTTTTTGAAAAATAAAATTTTATGATTGTCCTTTGGATATCGGTTGTGTAGCTCTTAAATAGTAAATGCTACTAAGAAACATAATATGTAAAACTAAAAAAAATGCTTTGTTTTCTAACAATGAAGTTTTATTTTTCAATACTTCACTGCCGCCGCCGGCAGTTTGAATTTATTGTTAAATCTAAAACAGAAGCACACGTATTTTTGTAAATGTATGAATGCAGTTTTTCTTTTTACTAAAATCGAAGCCATGGTTCCTAAGACAAGATTTCACTATCCGTTATGGTTTCCAAAACCTCCCCACTGACCCATTTGAAATGCTCACCCTGTATATGATCGGAATTAACATAAAGCTAGGCTAAATCTAACTTTTGCCAAATACCTAAAAGGTTTTAACTAAATTTATTAAATTATTATATTAGTAATAAGTAGGTGTACTATTCTGTTCAGAATTTCGTTGCAGTGTAAATGCCAATTAGATACCAATGCCACTTACGCTTAAACGAATTTCTTAATCAATAAGCGTTACGGTAAAGCTGCATAGAAATAGATTTATAATAATTCATGCCGAACCTTTAGGTATCTTTGGAGCCTAATGTGAATGATATTTCATTTATTAATTCCTATTTCATAAAAGGTGCGAAATGGGAAGCGTTCGTTATATTATAACTATTAATAATGCGTATATTCGAGTAGGTATTCATCAACTTGCTGGTGTAGGTAGGCATAAAACAAAGATTATGTTTTGTAACATTTCTGGGACAAAAAAAGAATACAGACTGCACAGACTACTAAAATATATAGGTAAGTACTCCACTTCATCATAGACGTGTGCTGATAACAAATCAATGTTTTCCTTCAGCTATATGTACAATTTTGGGAGACGCTTAGATATTTACGTACTTAATATCTAAATATATTTGTTTTATCACCAGAATAAGCATTTAATCAGTTACAATAACATATCGAACTAACCTAGTTAATTGATAGCTCATAGATTGATTGATAGTTATTCTCAGATGCACAAAATATGATGAGTTCTTAACTTATAGAATTCTTTTGAAACCACGATGACGACGGTGGTAAACAAGAGCACATACACTATGACAGTCACTTGCTTTTGATTTGTTCAATGTACACAGATTATGAGGGTATATGAGCATTGAAGTAATGACATGCATTTGACCCAAATCGTCATTTCTCACGTGAAACCAGACTTTATCACTCAAAACCAGAAACAACACAGTAATTAACCCTTTTCGTCTTGGAGGTTAACTATAATGACCACCTAGTATAATAAAAAACAAATTTTAATGTGAACGAATTAGTGTTCATATTTGAACGGCTGGTGACAGATACCTGTGACGCAAAGAGTTAATAGAGACCACCAGCCAAAACTATATATCACTTCTCGACTCCAGTCCGTGGTAATAAAGTCAAAAAGTAGTACATCTTATTTTTGATCATACCTTTGACCTCGTCAGATAGTAGTGATTCCACCTCCAGTCCTACAAATAAATATATGGGCAGTCTGTACAATGTACATGTCTCTGTTTACATCTATATGCGCAGGCGCACCTCGTAATATGCAACGCGCGTCCTCCAAATTCCTCCGATTTTGAACCTACACGCGTGCTTGTCGAATTAGTACCTACTTGGAAACCTTGTCTCACTTGGAGTTAGCTTGCTTAACTTGTCAAAACTGTTTGTTTTGTTTTTGCTTTATCTGAGATTAAAGATAGTTGAACTATACATATTGAAAACATAAATGTACTTAGTAATATTATCCTAATGCGAAGAATAATTTATTAATTATTGCTTATAAACTCTGACTCTTATTTGATGATAGATCGTTGCAGTTCAATTGAAGATGGGGTAGATAAAAAATCGATTTACGTATTTCTTTTCGATATAGCCGCAGTTAAATGCCATAGTATATCTATAATATAAATACGTAGGTACCAGAGAAATATCATTTTATCAGTTACTTATACCTACAGTACGCTAAAGGACGTACGTTTAAGAAAATATGTGTTAGAACAACAATCCAATTTCCAATAAACAATAGACTTTAGTAGGTATAATAGTTTTGAACACTAATGAATTCTAATTGTTTCATAAGGTTTTACGACCACCATTAAAACCGAGTCTTATTCCTACGAACTCCACGTATGTAACCGCAAAATGTTATTTCTATATGTTACACATGTTGCTTATTGCCGTGTAATTGAAGTATGCACTTTACTTAAAGGTAGAATATCTCATATGAATGAGTTTACTGACTACAGTACGGATCACAGCAAACTTAAAAAAAGTACGATTCTTATATTTCTTGTCTATATACATCTTCGGTTATCTTGTCGTACTGACTTTTTCGTAGGAAATGAATTTTTTATCGACCGTCTCGATATCGATGTGATTGATTTTGCAATTTTTAAACAAACGGCATTAGAAATAGCTGCAACAAAATGCGACTTCTGGTTAACGTGGATGCTGCAGAACGTAATCAAATAATGTATAATTTTATTTTAACTAATTTTATCGCATCATCAAGCTATTGTTTTAGATTTTTCATAACGCTCAATATAAGTATTGACAATAAACACAGGTATTTAAACGGTAATAATTAAAACGCATTGCTGCATTACAAAAATATCGATATCGAAACTGTCGATCCTCGTCGACAGTCGTCTTGAGGCGGCCGCTCGTTGATGTCTTTTTTGCTGACATACGATTGGTCAAATTCATTATAGTTGCGTAAAGCGTTGTATGATGAGTTCATTATATGATGAGTAAATTTTTATTAGTTATTTATGTGGCTGGCGCATAATAAGAGGCATTAAACATGAGTGTGTTTTATAAGATAATAAGATCACACGAGTGTTTAATGCCTAATTATGTACAGTCACATACATAACTTCATCTACATCCATATCATTAGTTTAGAATGACAATTTACCTTTATTTTCATTGATATACACTAAGTAATTACCTCTAAATATAAAAATTCAAATCAGTTCAAATCACTCAATTTGAGTAAGGATATCCTACAATAAATATTTATTGAAAAATATCTACCTAAGAAAAAAAAAATACAAAAGATTAGGCATGTAACCACAGAATTGTGAATGAATAACGTTATTGAGTACTATAAACGTGAATTAAGATCGTACGTTCAGTCGTAATGTGATCGGAACTATGGGTGCAAAAATTTAAGAAAAGCCACAAAAGCTTTAGCCAAAAAAATACCAATATTATTGAAAAACCTGTATCTAATTTTATTGCTTATCTCGAACATACAACGTGTGGGTGTAGACATGTATATTTTATGGACGTATGTGCTCTTTCTGGCACACTTTGACAACTTTTGTAAAGTTTTGCACCCAAAATTCCGATCACTATTTATTAAGATACTAAATAGTGATGCGATGCGCATGGTCTCAGGAATTTAATTCGCATTAGCTTTCCTTGCAAACTGCATCAAATGGGCCGGCGCCGGCGCAGGCTGCATCTGCAGGCTATTTTTACCCGGGACGGTATGTGGCGGTGCCGACCGTTGACCCCGGCATTGTAAGGACTAGGGATAATGCACTTTGAATTGCGATAGCTGGATGTTAATGCATTCGCGAGATTTGTGGGAATAGTGGTACATTTCTGGTATTGGAAATTGGAATTATTTGAGAATCATCTAAGTTGCTTTCTGTAGAAATCCAATTGCAAGCGCGTACTATTTTGGAATACAGCGTTGTTCATGATAAGCGTCGATATACAGTGTGTAAGTCTAATACAGGCGATCAATTAAACCAGGCATGGGATTCATTAGTGTAATCATGCATTACAAGGTTTTTTTAAAGTTACTCTCCATTATGACCCAACAGATTTTTTTTAAGTTTATCGGAGCAGTAATGTAGGTACGAACATTTGTTATTGTTGATATGGCAGTTATGTCATCTGCTTTTGAAATTAGCTGTCATCGAGTCTTTAACTCGCGTATTTTGCTCTACATTGCGCGCCGAATTATTTTGTATGGAAAATTTTGTTGCTCTAATTTTAAGTAAAAGTTATTTGAATGTACTTATTATGTCGTAAACTAACACCCGTTAAGAGCTTCGCCCGTATAGGTGCTTCAAAATTCGTCATAATCATGACATTTATAAGTAATACAATATTATCACAAGCACCTAGGCACAAAATTACAGGAAAATAAATTACTGTGTAGGTAATTCATATTTATATTGGCTATTAGGACAACACCACCTGTCCTGTAATAAAGTCATTTTAGACTTAAGGCCTTATCACACTTGCGATTTACATATATCATTAGCCTATGATAGTCCACTGCTACAATAATATGCATACATATATAGATATATATTATTAGTTAGGTTTTTCAATACCACATTATACTTTTTAAGCTGTCCATAGACCGTGAAACCATGTTCGGCAGTTCGGCGGTAAAACATTGACTTCTTGTCTTTAAAAATAAACAGATAAAAACTTTGAAAATGTTTAATATTTTTTAACCACTTGAACGTCCGATGATAGCATAGTATCCAAACAAAAAAGGCAGTAGACTGTTCGTGGATGCTATACTATCCAATGAAGTCGAAGGAGACACAGTTGATTATAGCGGCATTTAGCGAAATATAGAGGCATTATTTCCTAATTCCCTTGTTGCAACAACGTAGCCTAATAAACTAGTTTGCGCTAAAAAATATATATGGCAGTGTACGCTCGTCACTCAGTCGATAAAAAAATATAATTTGTCAGTGTTGGGTCAAACTGCCTGAGTGTTTGCTAAGGACTCCTAGTTATGTCGTAAGTATTTCACGTTAATTTACATATTTTTGGGGTTATTATACATAAAAATGATCAGGAACGTGTGCTCTATACGATAATGTGTATCATCTTAAGTTTTTGACAGTGTGATACCTGTCAAGTGAGTTTAAAATATGAAGGTTATCTTTCTTATTTTTTTACCGATGTGTTAAGTTTAACCTTGATTATAGTCAAAATCATTAGGTATTTTACAATGACTATCATTGTATTTTAATAATTGTATTTTCATTTATACTCCTGATTTTTTTTATTATTATACCTTAAGTAGTTTAGAA
>JALPQI010003730.1:0-85301 GCA_025490895.1 Thaumatotibia leucotreta | reverse complement strand
GTTTATGAATAAGGGAGTAAAGAAATACACATTTTTATATACATCTTCATAGAGTTTGACCAGAAAGTGAAGGTACGATATAGGCTTGTCTTAATTTTCGGCAAACTCTACTCCCTAAAGATACGAGTTAAACGTTGCTAAGTTCATTCTTTACAAATTATAATAACTATGATTATTGATTACCCAAAGTATCAACCAATAGGCATGATGACTGGCAAGTCAAATAAGCATCTTTTTTCGAACTGTCAAAACGATCACCACTATGGAGTTTTATATGAAATACACAAGTGACGTCACGTTTGAGTACTGCCAAATGACCTACTCTTTTAAGTTCTTTTCAATGTATTAAATATAAGCATACCTGGGATACCTGGGGGCAAGTTATAGGGATTTCATATCCATAAAAAAGATGTCGATATAATTATAATAAAAGATGTGCTTATTTGAACATTCTCGATTACAGTGCAGAGGTTCAATGTCATAATTATCTGATATCGGGCCTCTTCATATAGTAAAAACTAGTATGCAGATGTAAATTTAATCAAAATGACAATTTAAATATTGATATTTTAATATTAATTGTATATTTTGAAAACTATTTTAAAATAAACGCGTAACTAGCCGTTTAAAGTTATTTTTTATTTTAATTGAAGAGTAAGTACCTAATATTTATTTATGCCGAATAACATTTTGATGTTGTCATTCACAGTAACATCGATATATTTTTAGTCGATAAAATATTTTGCTACATCACTTTCGTATAAATGCCCCGAGTTATCCCAGGTATGAATATAAGTTCTGTACAAAAATTACTTCAATCTACATCTTAGTAATAATTTCTTCGTGTATTATGTCGATTGTCGTGCATAATGTTAAACAATTTATTTTAACTACAGTCATCATCCCTATTAGGACACTTATCTAGTCTATTTGGGATAACGTCTGTCCATGTTTACTTGTCTTCACTTTACCAATCGTATAGAATCTAAAAAAATTGTAAACCAATATGGTTGACTTTCCATAGAATTCGACGTCTTTGACACATCGACGCTTATCATGAATAACGCTGCATTTCAAGATGCTGCAGTGTCGCAATTTCAATTCTAATAATTATACACCAGAATTTAAATTAGAAGCGAGTATTATTTTGGATTACAGCGTTGTTCACATTAAATTTGACATAATATCGTTGTTTATCATGGACAACGCTGTATTCCAAAATAGTACGCGCTTGCAATTGGAATTCTAGTGCTTCATTGTTAGAATTCAAATTACGACAAGATATAATATTATTGTCTAAAGATGCAGCGTTTATATAATAAGCGTCGATATATCGTGAAGCACGTTAGCAGATATATTTTTACGTTAATACTAAAAATATCAATAATTTTAACTAAAAATGTATATGAACTCAAGGTTCAAGATTTTAAGTTCGTAATAAAACGAAGATTGTATTCTAAAAGTTCGTGATTAAGGAATAATGCAAGTTTTTAAATATTTTTTTTTTTTAGATTCTTCTGATAAATGGGATAGGGTCCTTATTGGTTGAAAAAAATCACGTAATTTTGACGTTCTGGTTTCTTGATTCGTTCCATTATTTCTAACATCTTAATGCGATTTAACTATTTTTAGAGTAAAATAAATCGAGTTTATGTTTTTAGGCACTTGTAGCATCCTCTTAAGGAGATAATTAAAAAAAAAACAAGTATCTACAGTAAACCCAAGAACTATGTCAAAGTGAGACTGTAAAGCAAATTGTAAGAGATGCCTTACTACTTGTTATTACAACAAGGTTCTACTGCACTAGGTTTCCAAATTGGTTGTCTATACTTTATTGAATTTATTTTTAACTAGTGCGGAAAAGTAAACTTTGCGCATGCTTCGCGTACGTAAATTTCTCTTTTTGGGCATAATTTTGTTATGAAAAAAGTCGTTCGATACACATGTAAAAACTTCTTTTTAACTCGAGTGATTGTCGCCCTCGTTTCACTCGGGCTACAACTTACACCCTCGTCGAAAAAAAAATTTTTGCACTTGCATCGAAATGTACTATTTTGTAGTAAAATAAAATCCCAATGTGAGTATAATAAACAGATATAATATTGTACAGAAATAATGGTGAAAAACACTAACATTTTGACAGACTTGAAAAAGACATTACCCACAAACTGTTTTGACGATATCAATTTACAGCCCATCTCTCTTTATAGTCAAAGGAAGAGAAAATATTCCAATTGTGATACGACTTGTAGTGATACCAATACAAATTTAAACGTATAAACGAGACCTTTTTAACATTTTGACAGATAGGCAGCGTCATCATAGTGAACACACTACTGCGATCGCTAACCCGCTCGCCCAGCGTTGTGATTATAGTAATTACCCCCTAATGCGTAAATACGCATGGATAATAGGAGGCATACGTCCAGCCGTGGACTGAAATGTGGGCAAAAGAAGAAAGCTTTTATAAAGTTTCTTTCAAAGCTTTCAGCGAAGAGGACGCAGCATTGCTAGATGCGATCTAAACACTAAAACCTTTGTTAGAAAAATTGATAAAAATAATAAATAAAAAGTAGTCTTAACTAATTGGAACCATAGACAACTCTATAACCTCAATCTTATAATTATAATGTAAACAATTTTCTACCCTCAATATAATTAATTTTGCTGTAAACCACTATTGATTTGGTTAAAATATAGCATAACCATATTTTGTTCGGTTACCGCGATAGTACATGAAATAAAACTGTTGTAACGGATATCGTGTATATGAATTAATTAATCACATCCAGACTAGGCCTTGCAATCCCGGGATTTTATAATGCCAAATCCCGGGATTGAATGCCCAGACGTTTCAAACATTTAACTAACTTTAAAATAATAACCTAAGAGTAATAATTATTGACACAGATTTCTTAATACCAGGTTGAGAGTAGAAAGTTTTTACAAAATAAGAAGACTTATGGTCAATATATGGTTTATAAGCATGTCAAAATAGTAAGAAATATCTTACAATCTGTCTTATAACGTCCCAATCAGTTGTTCTTACAGGAAATTTGTAACCCTTACCCCAGATTGAATTCTAAAAAGAGTAAATATAAAAACCAACAATGATTTTAGAATGTTTAGAAAGCATAATTTACCATATACTTAAAACCAGTCTAAATTATCAAATTCATCATCTTAAATATTTTTGTAGATTTAAAACTTACTTCGATTTGACAAAAATAACAAAATGACAATTTGTCATGTGTCCACAACCTTAGTCGTCAAATGTATGGAATTTTCCGGACTTACAAGTTTATCAGTTTTGTCATAAAAATCGCATTTCGCCAACGTATTAACTATTTTATCTACACTACCTTTTACAGTATCATTTGCAAGTATCTCTTTATTTTGTGTTTTACCCTTTATACACTCTTTATCATTAACAATAACTTCTCCATTTACATCAGAGTTGGTATTTCCATTTATATTTTCTGCATTTACAATATTTCCACTCTTTTCATCTTCATTAACATCGTTTATTTCTAAGACTCCATCCTTACCTTCTGCTTCCACGCTCTCTTCTTCCTTCAACCGCTCTTCCTCTTTAACTCTCTCTTCTTCCTTCAGCCGTTCTTCTTCTTTCTTCCTCTTCCTCTCTTCTGCCTCGAGTCGTCGCTGCTTGTTCCACCACGGCATGAACCGTTGGAACATGATTCGGCGTCGGTGTTGCGGCTTCAGCACCCAGGACACTGCCATGTCCACGTCTGCGATCCTGGACAATGAGAAAATAGAATGATTGTTGCATATGTCACCCTCCGTAGCCTAGTTGGCAGTGGTTTACTGCCCAATAATGCCCTCGTCCAGCTTCGTAAGCAGGGTTACTATCAACTAGGCTACGGAGGCTGACAATTAAAGCGTTGATCGACCTATCAATGTCAACTTAGTGTATTATAACCGTCGGCTGACAAGCAAAACTCACTATAAAAACTGTCACTACTCTTCGCAACCTCTTATGTCAGTATTGAATCAGAACTGAGATACGAGCTTTATTTCAAGTAGGTATTTGTTACTTTGTGAGTTTTGATTGTCAACCGACGATATTATTATTGTAGAATGTAGATATGGGATAGAAAATTGCCGCATCGACCGGTTGCGATCAATTGTGGCAGCTCTGTTTTATAGTTCATTACTAATACCCGTTGAGTCTAGGAAGTTCCAGAATCTTTGGGCTGTAATATTCTGTACCTCGTGAGGTTAAAGTCCATGCCTGCCTAGGGGAATGCTTTTTTTTATGTGACGAAGGTAGACAACTGAGCTCTCAGCCCACCTGATGGAAAGCAGTTACTGGACATAGTGATAAAAAAATCGCTTATGCGCTGCCTACCCTGAGGACTTAGATGGATTGCCTCTATCTATGCCAGTAATTACACGCTATCTTACCCCCAAACCGAAACACAGCAGTGCAAACACTGCTATTTAGCGGCAGGTTAACGGGTGAAACGGTGGTAGCTATCCGCAGCGACCCTGCATGAGGTCCTACCACCAGTGCCAGCAGTACCTATACCACAAAACTTTACAAGCGTACAATTCTACAAAATTGTATAAATTCCCATACAAAAAGTTGTCCATTTTGTAGAATTGTACGCTTGTAAAGTTTTGTGGTATAGGGGCCAGCATTCTTTCGTTTTTTATGCATTACTGGTCTGCAGGAGCAGAGGACGTGGATTGCAGTTTACTCTGTTTCCAGGCAGAAGCTGCATGCCGCTTCTTGTTTCTTACCCATTAGAAACATAATGTTTGTTCAACTTGCAGTGTCCAGTTAGTTCTGGCTACTGCACAGAACTTTTGTCTTTTGAGCCCTAGTAAAACGTCACCTAGTGTGAGGGTGCGGCTCCACTGACGCGGAGCTGTGGGAAATTGGCCAATGAGACCGCATCACATTGTTTCGAATTCGAATTTGAAGAATGTAATTGGTCGTCAATTTTGCACAGCCTTGCTCCCTAACACATGTTTTCTGCTCGACAAACTGAACTGAATATACAAACGATACTCTTCCTGGAGTATGTGTGGCTGCTCCCGCGTTTTCGCTACTGCAGCTGTGGCCGGGCATCCCACGAAGGTGGGACGGTCGTTGCACCGTCATTTGGGGACGGTGTTGAGAGGCTGTTGAAGGAAAATTTGCCATGGGCATGGCGAGAGAGAAGATGATTTTGGTGATGATGATGCGGTAAGGCAAGGTGAGGCAAGGCAAAGTCCGATCTGAGAGAGATCTGAAAAGGAAGACAGATGGAGAGAGAGGCTGGTGCTCGATGCTCGATGTGCGGCTGTCGGCGCGTCGCTAGCGTCCGTGCTGGCTCGTCGTTGAGTCTGCTGCTAAGGAAGAGAGAAAATGGTGACTCATCGGGGGCACCCGGGCAGGGCCCCGCTGGGTCGAGACTTCGAGATAGAGCTGCTGGTGTCAGCCGTCTGGCGGCTGATGGATCAACGCTCGGGGGAGATCCCGAGTGTTGTAGTCAGGCGGCCTGATGTAGTGGGACGCAGTGCCCTGGAGATGCTCGTGACTCGAGTTGTCAAATCTGCTCGACGTCAAATGCACCGCCGTGAAAATAGGTATAGAAGCATCCTAGCAAGAATTTCCTACTATAGGCTACTCACTTGCGCTTGAATCTATCTCGGTCCATGGCATCCTGTTCCCAATTGCCTCGCCGGGCCTGTCTCGCGGCGAACGACCAGACCCGCATCACGTGGACTTTGGGAGGCTTCTCCGAGAAGGATACCTGGAAATAAAGGAGAAAATCTTGAGTATTTGTAGGTTTTTTTTTTGGAAATACACTCGCGGTCTATGAATACGGGTCAGGTGGATTATTTCATAGAAAATACTGGAAACATGCTGATTACAAATATTTAATAGTGGAACAGTTTTCAATATGAGATTGTATTGGAATTTCCCTGAAGTTTTCACCCGATCCGAAAAACAAAGAACTTATGATTAATAAACTCGTATTACCATACATTTCAGGTGGTTTTCTTAAACGGTCTACATTTTTGTCTATACAAACCGACCTAACGACAATTTTAAAGTTTTTTTGAGTTTATTTATAAATTTAGGGAAATTCCAATACAACCTGATTTCAAAATAGATTTTACCTTCACTATATATATTTAAAAAAATATTTAAAATCTCCATGTTTGCATTATTTTCTATGAAAAAAACTACCTGACCTGTTCTAGTGTATCTTGGGACATCTTACACAAGTCGACTTATTCCCACAGTAAGCGACGAAGTGACGATATATGTACTAGATATTAAAGATATTTAAATACATAGACAGCAACGACCAAGAAGCAAACATTTATGAATTATGATAAATAAATACACAAAGCCCTCTCCGGTATTTGAACCTGGAACCTCCTGCTTCATAGGCAGGGTCATTACCGACTGGGCTACAAACAAATATTTGCTATTGTTTGTCACAAATATTTATTCCATGGTCGTGGCTGTTTATGTAGTTAAGTTTCGATATGTATCTATCTATCTATTATACATATCGTCGCGTAGTACCCACATAATTGAGCTCCTAAGATATTTATTTATTATTTAACTCAATTGGCCGTGTGGTGACGGCAGTAAGAATACATTTGTCACCACCTCAACTCCTGAGGGTGTCGTAAGAGTCGACTAAGGGATTGAAGTGTCACTGACCATTATTTGATAAAAGATTGATGATGGGCAGCAGCGTCATCATGGTGGACACATTACTGTGATCGCCAATCCGCTTGCCCAGCGTGGAGATTATGGCCATTTACCTCCTAACGCGTCTATACGCATAGTTATAGGAGAGGCCTACGTCCAGCAGTGGACTATCATAGGCTGATGATGATGATGATTTAAATCAATAAAACACGAATGAAGTAATTTACAGTGACAATTCTTAATACGCAGTATACGCACGTGGTATCCACATCGAGATATCTTTCATAAGTCTTATTATCGCTCTAATTTTACGTAGCAATAGTCTACGGCAAAAATCAAAACATCCCAGTGACAATAAGGGGCTCTAAAACACGTTGTTTTATTGGCCATTCCAGATGACGTAACGACCAAGGCCAATCCCATCGGCCTCATCATCAACGAACTGTAAACAGGATGACTCACTAGTGACGTCACAACTCATGAGATGATTCCGCGACAAATTCGGAATGGGTCAATGCCTCAATGGTATTGGGTTAATCGCTGGAGTAAATTTCGGGGATTCGTCTTTGTCACTCCAACGAAGAAGTTATTAGAGTGACACGAGAAAAATCCCCGAAACTTGTGAACTTCGGTGTTCGCGGTAGCAGGCCGCTACCGCTACCTACCGCTACTACTACCACGAAAATCGAAATTCGTACATTTCGGGGATTTCCCTCTGTCACTCGAGCGAAGGCGTCATTAGAGTGAGCGAGACAAACCCTCGAAATTTCTCTCTAATGACGCCTTCGAATAAGACTGAGTCCTAAGTGCAGTGAGGGATTTAAGCGCCCAAGACAAAAACAGTTTTACGCTTTGGGTCCGTTACCCCAAAAAGCATTTCATCACCTATGCATGGCAGTCACGTCACGATGGATTCCGACCGAAGCCGTCTGGATCCAATCGTCTCGCAAGTCGCAGCCATACAAATGCGCGTCTAAGATTAGCAGTCATCAATGACAGGTAAACATGAGTCACGTGTGACGTCACGAGACGGCTCCGTGACGTCAGATTGGGTAGGTACTGGGTTTATCGCTGGAGTACGGGTTCGAAATAGTTCCAGATAAGACGAGAACTTTCCACTATTTTGGGTCATAAATCTGAGCCTTATCGTCGGTTGATATTCATCTCACTAGCAAACAAGTAAGGTAGTTAAGGTGGGGTAAAATGAAACGGTTTTCAGAATAGAGAAAGATAAAAAGTCGTCCTTCTGCTGGCACAGCGTCTACTGGTAGCATTTTGTCCTACCCCATTAAAAAAAACCGTTTCTTCTTACCCCAACTTACCTTACCTAGTTGAAGTAAGGCACTGGTCTCACCGCGAGCTACTAAGCTATAAACTATGGGCTAAAAACACGAACAAAACATATGAACTCCCGTGTAAATAAAAGAGACACGTCGATACTCGCCCAGCTAACAGCTACAACCGCCGGGCGAGTATCGCAGTGTCTCTTTTTTTTGAACCTGTGGTTCCCAATTGATTACCTGTACATATATCCTTGAATAAGTATTTTACTTTCAAACTCTAACCCTCAGTACAAAAACGAGTAAAATGATGAAATAATTGGTTCATATTGCGATAAGGTTATTTGAATTTATTAATTACGCGTTGTTCGTATAACCACGGATATATTGTCTAATATAAATTGATCTCAGACCATATAACAAGTGCGTATGATTGGAAATGCTTATATTGGTTTCTGAGATAGGTATGTCAAATATAAATTAATCTTTAAATCATACATAAGGTGCATGTGTTGGGAGTGATAATTATATTGGTGTTAACGATTAATATGGGCAATCTATAAAAGAGGTGTGTTGTGTTATTATCTCATTGTACTTGATGCACAAGTCCAGTAGACAAATGGAATTACAAGGACAAGTTTTTTCTTTCTCGAATGTCAAACTATATCGATACCAAATATCTACAAAATTGGCCCAATTTTAATGTGAAGAGGTAACACCGACGGACGGATAATTCATTTATTTATTTATTTAAACTTTATTGCACTAAACAGGAGTACAAAAGGCGGACTTAATGCCATAAGGCATTCTCTACCAGTCAACCATTGGGACAAACAGAAAGATAAAGTTGGTGCAGGGTCGTAAAGTAAGAAAACAAAAAAAAAACACTAAAATCACTAAACAGCAATAAACATACACAAATATTATATGCAATTTAATAAACTTACACAAATATACATAAATATAATACATATTACCTACTGTGAAACATCAGGAGTACGATGCCAGAACCTTGTCCAAGAGATGCTTGCGCAACATGCGCTTGAAAGAGAACTTGCTCTGAGCCTGTCGTATCGATAGGGGGGAGATAATATGGATCTCTCGTACCAACTTTAATGTACGGGCTTGTCTATTAACCAAGTCATACGATTTTAGCCTAGTTTAGACCCCCCAGCCCCCATGGTGATACTTAGTGATAATTTCTCCATAATTATGGACTTTTATTTTAACTTCTGGATTTAAGTAGGTTTACTTCTTATTTTTCCATTTTGGGTCGTTTAGTTTCCCAATGGGTGTTAACTGAATGACAATAGCGATACTATAATAAACTGTGAATCTCGTGTCTACAATTTTTATTCATTATTTCAAGACTTGTTGAAATCGTCTCGGAAGTTCGCACTGTTTTGGGCGTGAACTTTTGCATTAAACATTATCTGAAGTTATTTTGATTTTGACGATTTTGCAGCGAATGCTTTTGGATATTGGATTGTTAAACATAATCATAAAACAGAAGAATCAATTTACAGTCCCATGGCTGTTAAAACTACATGGGACTGTTGCGTAACAGTAGAGACTGATTTGACTGGCTACTTTATTTCGTGAACAAGCTTTATACGCATGCATAGATAATAAGAGAGACCAGTCCAGCAGTGGACTGAAATAGGCTTATAAATAAATCGTTCAGACATTACTGACCACATCAGTTCCGATGTGAAGGTCGTACATCCAAGGCTAATAACTAATAACAATAAATAAACATCAAAGCCTTGCAAGCCTGTCAAGGTTGGAAAACACTATCTATGACGACACAAAGTACACATGTGTAGTGCATGTCACGTAGCACGTATGCCGCGTTACGTAACATTACGTTAGAGGCACTGGCCTACTACCGCGAAAATCGAAATTCGTAAATTTCGAGGATTTTTCTGTCACTCAAACGAAGGCGTCATCAGAGTGAGAGAGACACAGATGTCATATATACCATAGATCAAGCAAACGTATCTACTTAGCGTGTCAAATGAACTCAGTGAAATCCACTGAATTGTCCTGTCCGTCTTTAATCGCAGCTTGCAGCTTTCGGGCGTCAAATTTTGTAAGTTGAAGTGAACAAAAACATTAAAAATGCCTCCTTAAGTAATATTAATTGCAACAACACAAAAAAATATGAATACTCAAGGGCCTGCGACATATTTAAAATCATAGGCAAGTAACAACTTCTGTACAAAATCTTACACGCTCGGCCGCCATACAAATGAATGAACTTGTTTCTTCTATCCAAATATAATTCTGTGGAGAGAGACAAACCCTCGAAATTTACGAATATCGTTTTTCGCGGAAGGGCCGTTGGTCTCACCTCACCGCGAGCTACTAAGCTATGGCTATAAACACGAACAAAAGATACGCACTCCCGTGCAAAAAAAAAAAGACACGGCGATACTCGCCCGGCGGTGATAGTTGGATGAGTATCGCCGTGTCGTCTTTTGTTCGTGTTTATAGCCCATAGTTCATAGCTTAGTAGCTCGCGGTGAGACCAGTGCCAATGCCAGAGCATTTGACTGTTTTCGGATGCTCAATGGAATCTATAAAAAAATGCTAATATTTATATTTTGGCAGCTTGCTGTCCCAATACTAAACTGTTCTGTTGCATTTTGTCGACTTCAAATGTAAACATTGTCACGCTGACACTTAGTCTAGTTTTAATTACCGCGAAAATGAAACATGTAATGTGTCTACATAGAATTAACATTATTTTTGTTTATATTTCGTCAGCCTCTGTAGCCTAGTTGGTAGTGACCCTGCCTACGAAGCTGGAGGTTCCCGGCGAGGGCATTATTTGTGTATTTATTTATCACAAATATTTGTTCCTTGGTCATGGCTGTGTGTGTATGTATTTAAGTATCTATAAATGAATTTTGTAGAGTGGGGGACAGAGCAGCGAATGCTCTTTTGGTCTTCATGCACCTTAAGGTGCGGTTAAACTAAAAGAGCATTCGCTGTTCTAACCTCCCACTCTACGAAATACAATCGGTACACAAAACGTGATTGGTTGATTTCGTAGAGCGGGGGATAGAATAGCGAATGCTCTTTTGGTCTGCATGCACCTTACGAAATCTACGAATTTCAACGAATCACGTTTTGTGTAACGAACGAATTTCGCAGGGGGGAAGAGAATGGAAAAAAGTGGTTAAAAGACGGGCCATCGGGGTTAATGACCTTCGAGACAAAGTGACATTATTCGTCCAGCTCAGGTCAGATGTTATCATTCACAATCCAATTAGGTTTTGCGGTCAGCAGTGAAAAACAATATGATTGCCCATATTTATGACCGTCTCCTAAATTCGAAAGCCGCTAAGCGTTTGTCTCTTTCGGTCTTATAGAAATATTGATAAGACCGAAAGGGACAGACGATACTTAAAGGTTTGCTAAAAGTGCATTTAGACCAAACGAGCATTCGCTATTTTGCTCATTCTATACCCCACTCTACGAAATCAACGAATATCGACGAATCACGTTTTGTGTAACGGACGAATTCCATAGAGTGGGGGATAGAATGAGCGAATGCTCGTTTGGTCTAAATTAGACATGAGCGCCGATGGCCAAATAGCCGGCGGCGGCGCGCCGGTCAAAATTGATCGGCGGCGGCGGCGAATCGGCGGCGTGGCCTTGAAAACAGTTGTTCATAGAGTTCATAGCAGGACCGAAATTCTGCATAGCAAAACTCAAAATGACAGAGGGATTGAATCAAATGCTCTTTAATTTTCGATAAATAATTGACACTTATTGTATGTATTGACATCATCATCAGCCTATCGCAATCCACTGCTGGACATAGGCCTCCCCAATTTCACGCCACCGACTTCGATCTTCGGCTGCTTATATCCAGCTCCTGCCAGCCATCCTGCGCAAATCGTCGCTCCACCTTGCCTGAGGTCGTCCTATACTACGCTTGCCGAAACGCAGTCTCCACTCAAGAACTCGTTTACCCCAACGGTTGTTGGTTCTACAGCAAATATGGCCAGCCCACTCCCACTTCAGCTTGCTAATACAGTGGGCTATGCCTATCTATCACTTTGGTTCTCTGCCGAAGCCGAGCATAGATCTTTTCGAAGCCCGCTGAGCGACATTGAACTTGTGGACCAGCCGTACCATCAGTGTCCACGTTTCAGCTCCGTACGTCATGACGGGCAGGGCGCACTGATTGATGACTTTTGTCTTCAGACACTGGGATCGACAATGTAAAGACTCGACGTAGCTTTCCAAATGCTGCCCAATCTAGCAAAATTCTTCTATTCATCTCATCCTCGAAATTGTTTCCTCCCATCTGCAAATGTTTGCCCGAGCTATACAAATCTACCTCTCGTACTTGCCATTGATGTTGATGCCACGTCCTTTTTAGGTCAGTGTCTTAAAGATGTCCTCCATTGCATTTGAGAACGGGTTGCGATTAAGGAAAAGTCCAACCGCACCAGTGTGGATAAGGAGGCATTCACACAAGAGCAAGGCGCGCAAGGCGCCTTGGAAAACTCTACGTGGCTCCGCCGAGCCAGTTAATTCTGGCTTACGGATCGCAACACCGAGTAAGGCGCTCTATGTGTCGCGCTTGCATTACTCCGCCGTACCCGATGATGTTGTAGAGTATGTCCGCCGGAAGACTGGCTTTTTGCTGAGGGTGCAGCAGATGTGATGCGCGTGCCGCGCCCGCTGCAGGATACCATCGCGAGTGCAGACTTCTAGCCGAAGAGCGTCGTGTTTCGGCAGTTCCGGGGCAATCTGCCGAATTCTACGTCAGATCAGACGAGGCAACGGAGCCACGTCGTTACGTTGTCGCCCAAATTTAAGTATTTTTTATATATTATTTGTCATGTCATTTTTTTGTTCGCAGTGACTTGGTTTTTACTGTTATGCTGTGAACTTATTGGAATAAAAATAAAATAAATAAAATGAATGTGATCTATGGTGCCGTATCCGCTTCGAAATCCAACCTCCGGGTTGGAATTCGTCGAGTCTCCGCGCAAGACGGTTCGTGACAGTCTTGGGAACAGCTTATAGACATGGCTTGGAAGAGAAATGGGTCGATAGTTCTTCATCAGGGTTTTGTCACCGTTTTTGAAGAACAGGACGACCACACTTGTACTCCATGCCTCCGGATTTCTCCCTTCAAATAGGACAGCGTTAAAAAGCTTTTGAAGCTCCCTCAGTACGGGCTTACTTCCTGCTTTTAACAACGCTGTTGTAACGCCATCCTATCCAGGGGCTTTTCCGTTTTTAAGCTACTCAAGAGCGATATCGGTTTCGCCGATACTGACTTCTAGCAGGTCTTCAGTGTAGTAGTGTATCAAAGTGGGTCTAGGATCAGGTCGAGATGCATGCTAAGTGTATAATCGGCCATAGACGTCTCCCACTTTGGAAAGGACTGCCGACTTTGAAGTAACGACTTCTTCACGAGCTGCTGTCAGCTTCGTGAAGTGGCTTCTTCCTAAAGATTGTACAAACAATTTTCACCCCCGGTTCTGACGATCGCTCTTTCAATCGAAAGAGTATTGGAGCACCGGGGATCGTGTCGTACGTGCTTACTGATCTCTCGGTTTAGAGTCTGTTTCCCTGACCAAGAGACTGGTGGGTTTTCACGTCGTTACTACATTAGCCCTAACTGCCCTAAGGTCTCCCCTGAAAACTTTGACTTTCTGCCCCTGCGCTGCATTTCACAAAATCTCGTACCTTCCACCCCGAGGATGCGAACCACATCTTGAAGGTTTTGGTTAACATCCGCTGTGGTTTCCGTCGTCAAGAAGAAACATTAAGAGTATATCTATTGGTTTTAATATTTACTAATACTAATATACGGAGTACAATCGAGAACAAGAAAACCAAACATGGCTACTAACTTAAATGGATACTTAATTTTGTGACTTCCAGGCGTATACGTATCTTTGTACTCGACTACAAGCATATATTCAGGTACAACCATAATATTTGTCAAACCTTTTCGAAATGTGTGTATTTACAACGATTTTAGCTATTTAAAAACTTTTAATCTTCAGTATTAAAAGAAGCGTAACATTTTGATGCCTCATCAAGGTCACGCCGATTCCACGCCGGTGGCGGCGTCGGCGGCGGCGGCGCGAAGTTTTTTACCGGCGGCGGCGGCGCGCCGGCGCGGCGCTCATGTCTAGTCTAAATGCACCTTTAGTTAGGAGACGTTCTCGAATAATGGCGTTGTTCTTTATATGGTATAAGTGGTATATAGTACAAGCAATATAAGCATAAGGACCTGATGGAAAGCAGCTTTCATTAGGATGGAAAGTAGCAATCATAGCCGAAGGATGCCTGCAACTCCAAAGTCACAAGGCCAGAAGGCGGAGTGTAGGTAATAACTTATAAAAAAGGTCTCGATCGCGTTTACGTTTTCATCGTCAATTTCATACAAATTACCTACACTCGGCCTTCAGGATCGTTGATGAGATTATCTGTCACTCCAATTGCAATATAAAAGAAAAATAATGTACTTCATTGGGTTTATTTCCATTACTGACGACACTCAGGAAAACCTGCCGACTACTTATGAAAAACGGCAATGTATACAGAATATTTCAAAATAATCATTAGATGAGTCGTCCTAGATCTTGCCCCCTTGCACAACAATCACTTGTTTTACATTTTACATGACGTGTCCTTGCATCTCTTTCGCACTAGTATATTTCACATAATGACGTGTCTTGTAAGATTATTGCATCTCTATCGCACTAGGGGATGATTCAGCATGGCGGGAGTGTGTCATTATTTACGTGTAGGACACTAACCTTATGAAATCGTCGATTGACTGCGACCATATATAACATGGACGTCTAACGCCAGCTCAAAAATGCCCCCAAAAGCAATTGTTCAATTGTGCCAAGATGGGCAGGATAATAGCGCTTTTCTTAACACCGCGCATATTTCGGCGCAACATCTTTGACATATGTTTATAGAATATACACTTCATAGCCAATCATAACTTTGATGGACCAATCATGACCATTTTTAAATGGCGGCTTAAGTTTTTATAGGTTGATATTGAAGTTCATTACCGTGATGCATTGAAGTGAGGGTGACACTTGTCAACTAAAATTCAGGACCGTTTTTGAAAGGCAAATTTAGTATGGCGTGCGGCTTCCATGTTTTATTTGTTCGTAGTCGATTGACGACCAACGCTGTCAATACACTAGCCAATTTCTAAAGGTGCATTCAGACCAAACGAGCATTCGCTATTCTAACCCCTTACTCTACGATATTCGATCGTTTATACTCAAAACGTGATTCGTTGATTTCGTAGAGTGGGGGATAGAATGAGCGAATGCTCGTTTGGTTTAAATGCACCTTTATATTATCTAAGTTATAGTGACAGAGATAGGCTAGACGCAGGTGTGGGAGTGACATGAGCAATAGATTTAGTTTTTGTCACCAACACTTATTATTTATTCATTTGTTCTATAAAAAATGTTTTGTTGATTCCGTTAATACGTGGACAGTTACAAAGTATTCGAAACGGACGATTCATCAAACATCTTCATATAAAAACAAACTTTAATATTTTAGTAATAAAATTCAATTTAAAACATGAGCACACTTAGTGCCTTTCGAATCTCGGATAAACTTGAAAAAGTACAACTAAAATGTCACGAAAATTAACTCTATTACAAAGCCAGATTTAAATTTCGAACATTTCCGCAACGGCTTTTAAGTCTTTTGTCACTTGAGATGTAACATCAAATAAAAACGATTGAATCATTATGACAATCAAACCCGCTATTTTCTAGTACATAAGGTCGAAATTCAAAGATCTGTCTTTGGAATGTATATCGAGTGACAGATGGGAGCAAATGCTGGGACCTTGAGATGCGAAAATGCGTTGTGGATATAACCTCAAAAAAACGCGCGATTTATTTAATGCTGTAAACAAAACTGACCTATTATTAGATTTATTAGCTAGAAGTCTTTAATTCACAGCCGTGAATTGTTTGCCATGTTATTGTGACGGCAATAAGAAGCACCACCCCAACTCCTCCTGCGGGTGTCGTAAAAGTCGACTAAGGGATTGAAGTGTCACTGATCAAGATCATTATTTGATAAAAGAATGATGATGGGCAGCAGCGTCATCATAGTGGACACATTACTGCGATCGTCAATCCGCTTGCCCAGCAGCAATTATGGGCATTTACTTCTTAATGCGTCTATACGCATAGTTAATAGGAGAGGCCTACGTCCAGCAGTGGACTATCATAGGCTGATGATGATTAATTCACAACCTACATATTTTCGCTAGGTGTAAAATTAGTGCTATAAACGCATAGGCAAAAAGGTAAACAAACCTAAAACTGCATCATTCAATAAAGGTGGATTTAGACCAAATGAGCCAATGTCTATCGTACTCTACGAAATTCATTACACAAAACGTGATTCGTCGAAATTCGTTGATTTCGTAGAGTGGGGGATAGACTGAGCATTCGCTCGTTTGGCCTGAATCTACTCTACCTTTGATTTATTACGTTTATGTACCTACAAATTAAACGTTATTTTCTTATCGAACCTCTTAATTGAAATGTTCGTGACAAGCGCAACGTACTGTACAAATAGTTACAGCAGGTGTGAATTATCAGTAAGTGATAACAACGAACGAGCCTGCTCACGTCACAACATACATACATACAATCTGTACATAGTGTACATACATACATACACGGTGTTAACCGAGGACCTCGCACACACATTATTCCATACTGAGCTACTTTTATTATGAGACCTGCGACCATATATATTATAACCATGGACGTTTAACGCCAGCTCAAAAATTCTCCCAAAACCAATTGTTCAATTGTGCCAAGATGGGCACTGGGCAGGACATGGCGCTTTTCTTAACACCGCGCATATTTCGGCGCAACATCTTTGACAAATGTTTATAGAATATAGCCAATCAAAACTTTGATAGACCAATCACAACTATTTTTAAATGGCGATTTAAGTTTTTATAGGTTGATATTGAAATTGATTACCGTGATGCATTGAAGAGTGGGTGACACTTGTCAACTAAAACTCAGGACCGTTTTTGAAAGGCAATTTAGTATGGCATGCGGCTTCCATGATCTATTTGTTCATAGTATGGGACCAAACCCGAAATTGCAAAAAACACTTGCTCTCATACAAATTTGTTACGTGATCTGGACATTTTGAAGAGGAAAGTGATTTTTTTTACGATTTCGGCGTTTGCCCCATACTTTTTGATTAGTATGACATATATAGGTACGGTGTGCGAGGTTAGTGACTTAGAAACACCCTGTATAAATGGAAATACGCCAGAAACGTATTTATTTTATTAACATAGTGTTAAACGAGAGCAGTTTACGTCGGATGGATAGTGAATTTCAAAGTCATCGGTCAGTTCCTATAATAAACCAATTGGAATTCAAGGCCTCCGTTTGAACTTAGAAAAACCTTCGGATCCAAGAAAGAGACGGAAGGCTCGTGCTACAATGGCGATAAAGCAGGACAGCAGTATTACCTTCGTGTGTTCCGAAGGGTTTTCTAATTTCAAACAGAGTGTAGGTACTAGGCGCTCGACATACGAAAAAACTTTAAAGCCAAACGTATGTAAACGTCATATTAGATGGCACACCGCTTGCGAGTCGTGCGGTGTGCCATCTACTATAACATTTCCGACGCTACAAAGCGCACGGCCTTAAAAGGACGTATAATTCGTACATGAACGCTCCTGTTTATCGTCACGAACCGGAAACGAGATGTAATAAAATGTCATACGACGAATTCCGGAGAGAGACGTCACAACATATTAATTTATTTACCGCTTGATGCGCGCGCCACGCAATACAAAATGACGTCACTGAAATTTACGATTTTCGAAGATTGAGTGGATAGGCTTGCACGAAATAAGAATTCCGACGAATTACGTTTTGTGTAACGAACGAATTTCGTAGAGTGGGGGATAGATTGAAACCATCATGAACCATTAACCATCACCAAAAAAGCTAACTTAGTGTTGTAGGTACGTCATTCGGAAGGCCTTCTCCTACATTGATAAGCGATTGATATCCAACTGTACAAGACATATATAAGACCTTTGCTGGAGTATGCTTTTCAAATCTGGAGTCCCTACTTTCGAAAGGACATAAACTTACTGGAAAAGATCCAAAGAAGAGCCACAAAAAGGGTCCCTGCCTGCGTCACAAGGAATATGACGAAAGACTTAAGGAGTTGCATTTGACAACTCTGGAACGTCGAAGGCAGCGCGGTGACCTAATTGAAACTTGAAACGTTCAAGATCTTGAATGGATACCACGCTGTCCCGTCACTACAGGATATGTTTGTCAGGCGTACAAATAGTATCCTGAGAGGGCACTCATTGGCACTTGTACGCTCACCAAGTTCTAGCAACCCCAGGCACCATTTTTTGTCTAACCGTGTGGTGAAAGAATGGAACAGTCTACCTGAGTCAGTGATAAGTGCGTCATATGTGGACTCTTTTAAAAATAGACTTGATGAATTTACAAGGAACAGAAACGAAAACGCAAGACTATTGATTGTGCACGCATCAGCTATAAGCTGCCTGTGCATAAATAAAATAATAATAATAATGAGCGTGCGCTCGTTTGTTGTAAATCCACCTTAATTCATGGAGCTACTGGCTCTACGAGTCTCCAAGTCTCTATGCGATCGGAATGACATTCCTGTGTCAAACGCACGCCAAAATACGCCAAGAACGCCATGTGATGAATCGATGGACGCCATAGGCTTTTCGACGCGCGTCACACAATGGGTAATAAATCTGTATTGTCGCGACATTCGCCTTTAAAAGGTCGTAATGTCTACTTCTATTACGCGTCTAGCATATCTTGTGTTTACAGTAAAACGCGGTTAGCCTTCCCTTTCTAAGCTATACAATCGAAAAGAGACGGGTGGCCGCGAGAAGGCTTGCTGTCAAACACAACATGTGCTATGCTATGACCGCTGTTGTTGTGGTCTTTAAAAGGCAACAAATATATTATTTTATTGATTAGAGAACCAATAAAATAATACAATACAAGGTTATAATGGTCTTCAATTACTTCCTAAAATAGTTTATCTACAGGAATATCATAATTTCCCTGTTATGTATTCAGAAGCGGTAATGTAATGACCTATATTAAGAGACCGGTGTCTGTGGCTGTATCATAATGTTAACATTAAAGTACAGGCAGAGTACAGTGACATCATAATGTTGACATTAAAGTATCGTCGTCATGATATTAATTTTAACATTATGAAGTCAACTTCTTTTTGTTGTTTTTTTTTCAATAAATATTAATTGTAGGATATCCTTACTCAAATTGAGTGATTTCAACTGATTTGATTTTTTATATTTAGAGGTAATTACTTAGTGGATATCAATGAAAATAAAGGTAAATTGTCATTCTAAACTAATGATATGGATGTAGATAAAGTTATGTATGTGACTGTACATAATTAGGCATTAAACACTCGTGTGATCTTATTATGAAACTCGCCTACGGCTCGTTTCATAAAACCACACTCATGTTTAATGCCTCTTATTATGCGCCAGCCACATAAATAACTATTATCTTTAAGAGAAGGTTCGACGATCAATAATTTACTGTTAACATTAGAATCGTGCGTATTGTAGTAGTATTAATAATATTCTCTATGTAACATTAAGGGTGCGGCTCCACTGAAGCGGAGCTGTGCAAAATTAACCAATTACATTCTTCAAATTCAAAATTCGAATCACTGTGATGCGGTCTCATTGGCCGAGCTGCCACAGCTCCGCTCCGCTTCGCGTCAGTGGAACCGCACACTAAGTGTACGTAGTGTTAAGTGCAAGTGAAGTATCGGATAAGAGTGATACTGATAAGTGATAATGTCGGTAAATATTGAATGTGTAGCTTTTTGTCTGACCATAAGATAATAATCGCCACGCTGGGCAAGCGGGTTGGCGATAGTAGTATGTCCTATGATGACGGGGCTGTCCATCATTAATCTTCTATAAACGAATAATCATTTAACACTCCCGCGGAAGATTTTGAAGCGTGGCAATTCTGGGCATTTACCTCCTAATGCGTCTATATATGCATAGTTAAGGCTGCGTTTCCACCTGAGATGTGCGAGCATGTGTTTCCATACAAATGACACCTCGCTCGAGTCATTAATAGGTGTCATTATGGAAACACATCCTCGCACATCTCTGTTGGAAACGCAGCCTAATAGGAGAGGCCTACGTCCAGAAGTGGACTGTGATAGGCGTATGATGTGAGTCTTTAGTGGACTAGAGAGCCCGATATTACAACAGACTAGGTTTTGTCTATGAATGACGTGACGTAACGTCTCGTATATCGACCCCGACACCCGTTGTCGTGCCAACAGTAGAATAAAAGCGGAATAAAATACGATTACGAGACGTAATACTTTTGGCATACATTGTGGTGCGCCAGCGTGCCAAATGTTCAAACGAACGGAGCAAAAAAACCTAATAAAAAACTAAAACTGTTTGAAATGAAATGTTATCAGTTATTTTATGGGCAGAATTTTAAGATAACACTGTTGTCAAGATAAATAGAACTAGCTTATGACATGTCAAGGTGACTAGTTGACTACGACATTGTATAATAAATAGTACAGCTTTTTTATGTGACGAAGGTAGATAACTGAGCTCTCAGCCCACCTGATAAAAATCAGGAACTGAGGCCCGTGGACATAGCGATCAAAAATTCGCCTATGCGCTACCCTGAGGACTTAGATGGATTGCCTCTATCTATGCCAGTAATTACACCGGCCATCTTACCCCCTCGAAACACAGCAGTGCAAACACTGCTATTTAGCGGCAGGTTAATGGGTAAGACGGTGGTATCCGGGCGGACCCTGCTTGAGGTCCTACCACCAGCAAAAAGTTGCAGTGAAAGTTTCAGCGTAATCGTTCCTAGTAACCTGTTCACTCCTGCTCCATGGCCCATGCCACCCTGTATGTTACCGTTACGTGTGTGACGACCTTAACAATGTCAGCAGTATGCCCGGTTCACATTATTCCAGTTCAGTAATACAGCGGTCTAATCCAGTCCAGTGCTGGACTGGAGCATATCGTTTACATTACTCCAGTATTTTAAGAGTAGCTGGATTAGAAACGCTGACAATGATCTAGTACTGGTTTGGAACTGGAATGGCTGTCTACATTATTCCAGTGCCGCTGGATTGGGTGAGCTGGAATGAAAAGTTGACGGTCTTTCCAGTCACTGGAATGGAATGCTCACTGGAATGGAAGTATTTCAGTGTCTGTTCACATTATTCCAGTAGCATTCCAGTACTGGATTGGATTGCTGGACTGGAATGCTACTGCAATAATGTGAACCGGGCAGTAGGAGTGTCTTAAGGTGTGTGTCTACGCTCTATACCTACTGATAACTTGATAACGACGAATTATCTTTCTAAATCATTTCAACCTTATCAAATGTCGAAATTTCTTTTTACATTTTTATTACGTTGCAGATATTTTACTGATAGGTATGATAATTTTATTGACAGATATTGCTGAACCATTCTACGTCGCATGAAGGTAATTTCTAATAAATATGATCCTAGTTCACTCCTGGCCCCAATTTCACCACATACACGCTACAATTGTAAATTTACTGTTTCTCCAATCTGGGGCGTCTATAGGCTACAGTTGCCCCCCCCCCCCCCCATTAACTATCATATCATATCGTGGTAACATCAATGTTCCATAAAAGAATATTCATTGTTGCTTCGTGATCCTATCAAATAACCAAAGTTAAAAATATTTAGAAACAAAGGAAAGGAGACATTCAAAATGGCGCGAAAATCGTGTCTACATTTTAGTGAACATTTTCAAGCTTCAATGACACTGAAATTAAGTTTACATTGTAATGCACATTAGACACGGCATAATATTTTACGTTAATTGTTCTTTCTATTGCCCAAGCAACATTTTCTTAATAGACTTATAATATTTGCAATCATTACGTCCACGCTATGCTTGCGTGCAAAAAACAGGAAGTATTGTAAATGCATAACGTGATATCTTTCTCGTAAATACCTCGATATAATGGAGCAGAAGCCCTTGAACAACTAACGAAGTGTTGCCTCTCTCTCGCGCTTGTGAATTCGTACGCAAGCGTGACAGAGAGGCAAACACTTCGTGGTTCTCAGTTGCCATCAGGGTGCTTAGCCAAGTTGCCAATCGCAGTACTTTATATATTCTGTGATCGCAGTTGCTTTGTCGCACTAATATGAAGGAGTGACAGAGAGGGAAAACTACGATGCGCTAGCAAGCGCTAGCGATTGGCAACTTGGCTAAGCATCCTGATATATCTAAGCAAAGGTGTTCAAAAATATCTGAACATGCCTAAAGGTGCATTTAGACTAAACGAGCATTCGCTCATTCTATCCCCCACTCTAAGAAATTCGTTACACAAAACGTTACACGATTCGTCGAAATGAAGGTTTTCTCGAAAACGTATGCCACTAGTTGGCGCCACTTAGCCGGAAAGTCCCGCTAAGAAACACAATTATCTAGCCTCAAAGAAAAACTAACTAGAATGTATTTTTATTTTTTTATATAATTTTATTAACTCATACAAAACAAAACATTAAACACGAAGTTTCTGGACCTAACGCCTCAGTGCTGCCGCCCTGGTGAACGTCATTTCAGAAAACCCTCATTCTTTGATTTCGTAGAGTGGGGGATAGAATGAGCGAATGCTCGTTTGGTTTAAATGCACCTTAAGGCCAAGATAATAAGAGTCGTGTTAAGATGTTTGTGAAAACCGTGGTAGCTTCGAAATACTTGTTACTGACAGTTATGCAGTTATAGGTACTATACGTCCTGCGGTTCTGCAAGAAAATTGGAAGGCCAGAGGGAAGTATTGGGGGAATGCTACCGGAACACTAACCTGCAGCTACAGCTTTAAGGGAACTGAGGATGCTCGACAGCCCGCTCGAGTCCGTAACATAACATACTGACAGTTATCTACTTACGGAATGTTAGTAGTGGCTATGAGTCATTTACAAACAATAACATAATGATTCCTAGTATTGTGCACTTTTCCTTGACTTAGGTACATTTTAGGATAGTAGTATAGCATAGCAGTGATCCACGATTTGGAATTTTCATATGATTCATTGGGAGATATTTCAAAACAATTCAGTACCTATACAAAATATAAGAAAATTTTATAGGAATGTTTTGGCCTTCACAGACTTTGTAATTAATTAATTAAAAAGTCAAATAAAGTACACCATAAATACCATAATGGCTTGTGATTATGGTATTTATGGTATACGGCTTGTGATTAATATATGGAGGGATGCCACCACGTGTTAGACACTTACAGAGATATTTCTATTTCCAACAATTCTTTCCAACTATTTCCCTTTCTACTCATCTCAGGAAGCGTAGTTCGCTTTTAAGATAAAACTCAGTATTAATAAACATACCAGTGAGGAAATTTTACAGATTTTTTCGAGTATAGGATGATAAGGATGTGCTGCTTCGTTGGTAGTGGACTTGTAAAAACGTGAAACAAATGAAAAACTTACCCTTTTCGGTGGCTGCTGTCTCCTGAGTAACTTCTTAGCATCGTTCAGAAGTAAACCAGTGTCCTTCACATCTTCAGCAAAATCCGGTAGCTCCTCACACACGGTAACACTGTCCACTTCATCCTCATCCCGCACTGTGTTGTCAAATAGACTGTCATCCGTCAGATCACCAACAGTCCGAGTTAAGGAATGCGACAGTTTACAAGATACACCACATCCAGAGTCACTGACATCAGAGTCCGAGTCACTATCAGCTGTAGAATCACCGAACACATCATGGGATGTGTAGCAGCTATCTGGAGAATCTTCAAAGACGATGAATGAGTCTTCGGAGTCACAGTCGGATAGAGTCCGATGTCTTGCTTTTGGGCTGTCAGTGAAGACTATTTGGAATGAGTCTTCGCTGTCCGTTGATGTTGAGCGGAAGCGTCCGTGGACTTCATCAAAGTATTCAGGTTCCGGTTCAGGCTTTAGAGTTGGGAAGTTAATCATATCACAGAGTTTAGTCGGAGGTATTGGTGAGTTGTCAGGGCTAGAGACCTCTTCGGGTTCCAAAGAGTTCCCGAAACACATATCTTCTTGGATGTTCTTCAATAATTGTGACTTTTTCCTTTTATCTGTCATCCTCCCAGGGTTTTTAAAGTGTTTATCCTGCACAGTTCCCAAGCCTTTTGGGTGACTGTGCCCATGCTTTGGATCCACAGGTTCTACGAAAGAAACCGGTTCAGATGTTGATAGTCTAGATTTTGGTTTCCTGCATTGCAGTAAAGCCTTCAGTCTGTTTACTTTGTCTTCACATGCTGAAATTACTTCTTGTTTTTCATCTTTCGGTTCCTCTTTTAAAACCACAGGTAAATCATGTTTTGTTTCTATTTTAACTTCTACCTTTTCTTGTGGATTTGATGTTATGTCTACAGTTAGAGGTTCAACTTTAGAGTCTCCATTTGACTTCACGGAATGAGTTTCTGTGTCTGCCTTCAATTCTGTGTTTTGGCGATTTGTTTGAGGTCCAACGGGAATAATTTGAGCTTCTGGCAGAGTCTGTTTAACATCCATCACCTCTTTAACCTCAGTCTTAATCTTCTGTGCAGCTGTTTCAATCACCTCTTGATTATGATGGTTAATAGGACTGATGCACTCAATGTGGTCAGCATTAGAGAGCCGGATAAAGTCTTCAGGGGAGAATGCATCTTCAAATGACTCCTCAACTGAGCCGGGTTCGACGAAGGCTCTCTTAGGCTTTCTTCTGTACTTGGGCGTAGTTGGGACGGGCTTGGTAGTGAGTAAGTGTCTCACTCGGTTGAGTTTGTCCTCGCATTGCGCCGCAGCGCTTCGACAATCCGCGCTCATGGCGTCGCCTTCAACAAGGGACTGTGAGCGTGTAGACTTATTTAAATCCGCTTCGTTGGCGCTCTGCCAGCTCGGCTCGGGATCAAAACAATCGTAGTACTGCGGCGCTGGCTCACGGCGTCTAAAAACGCCACTTGATATTGCACTAATAACTCCTGAGAAAAAACTGCCAATGCTAAAAGAATACTCGCTCCTTGGCTGTTCTTTTTCCATTTTAGGCTCTGTAAATGCTTTTGGCTTTTCAGCTGTTGGCATTGTATCCGCCAAGTTCTTTAAAAGCGGGTTTGGCATGGCATGTAAGTTATGTATCAACATTTCTTCGGCATAAGTCTTTGTAAAGTCTGTCTTTGATTGATCAGTACTATAATTTGAGATAGAATACATGTTGAATGCTCGAATTGGGCTCAAATTGAGCTGGTTGCGTTTATTACGCCACTGAGTTGGATTCATTGTTATTTTTTTACTTACGATATCACTATCACACTACGGAAAGTTTACGAGGATGCTAGGCCATATTAACTCTCAAGCTGACATAGGGTCCAAAAATCTTGCTGTACAAGGATCTAGAAAAGGCTTGTGGGTAAGTCTGCACCACTTTCTAGAGCTGAAGGATGGAAATACGGGAATCGAGTCAAAATAGTTCAAGGGAATCACTTTTTCGCGACCAAACACTGTATCTCCTCTTGACACGATGTCTGCTACGTCTGTAGAACTTGTTGATTTGTTTTCTTCGTAGTAACTAACGTTGATGGGCTCCATTATTGCAAAATTGCGAAAACACATTAAACACACATCTTTACACTTCGGCCATTTTGAGAATAATAAAGGACAAAGATAAGGAAATTGTTTTTATAAAAATCTGTAGTCTTTGGTTTGATTGGCTGATGTAACAATAGTGAAACGAGACATATTCCAAGTAAAAAATAATGTCAAACTGTGTCTACCAACAAAAGAAAAACAAAAAATCTATTTAAAAAAATCGGACTTTATTTTTCATAAGATTGGTTCCATGATTAAAATTACGTTGTTTATTAAATAATAATAAAGTCATTTTCATTATTTAATTATGGCTCAGTCGTGACTCATTGTTATGATTTACTTTATGGTCGGTTCTTCCAAGGACCTTTAGGTGCCATCTCGTTCCCTCCTTAATACTACGTCGTCAGATAAAGTGAGACAAACAATATTTGCCACAGATATTCTAGCCGTTGCATATTGCTGTAGAATGTTCATTTTAATGTGATTGATAGCTACCGCTATTCGACGCAAGATGGCGCTAATATCAATACACATATTGCGTAGTCATTTTAAATGATTTGATGACTTTATTATTGCACATGAATTGACATTGTTTCATACATTCATTATTTCGTAATGACATACGTACAAAGTACTATTTAGTGCAGATAAGTATGATTAGGTTTATTACATTATTACTCCAAATCAGCAGATAGGTAAATTAATATCTATTAATATGCAATTTTTTGCCAGTCAAACATTTCTGACAAGATGAACATTGGACATGATTATAAGCATGATATGGATAAGACATTACTTAATTGTATAAAACCTATTCATACTTTAATTGATTGTAAATAAAATGTATCTTTTTTATAAATTTAAATCTGACAAATAACAGAAGCGGCTTGTAAAATATAAAATAATGTAAATCACTCAAATAAAATCCATGAACCAGTAAAACACATCTTTATTCTTTAATATTTACAGAGACATGTCGCGAACACCTTTAGTCCTTCGAACCGGAGTAAACATATAGGTAATCATAAAGTATAGGTAATAAAGTCACACAACTGTGATTTTGCGGCGCTTACGAGGGAGACCTTAGGGCCCTGGTCAGAGTGGTCAGCCGACATGAAGAAATTTATAAGGACCCTGTCGTCTCAGTTGATACACGCTTCTGGGAACCCCAGAGCTGGCGCCTATTTTTCCCAAAGGATCAGCATTGCGATCTAAAGAGGAAACGCCGCCAGCGTCATGGGGTCCATGCCGCAGACATACGCTGCTCGACGGGGTATTCTTTTTATAAGGGGTTTTTAGGAAAGTATTTTTATTAAAGGTATTTTTAGCTTTTCTAATTAGATTATTAATTTTTATTTTAGATAAAAGTTCTTTATTTGTGTGTTTATTTCATAATTTAGAATAAATTTATACAATGAAGGCTATGAAATATTCTTACATAATATAAGTATAAGTAATGCATAGGGACTGAAATTCATTGTGTCAGCCTTAAATTCAGATGTTTGGGTGAAAAACCGAAGCGAAAGGATTAAGCACTACGAGGGCCAATTGAATAGATAGATAGATAGATAGATAGATAGATAAATCTTTATTCATTCCCACAACATACATGGCTTAGATAAAAACAAACAAAATCAATTTCAACAATAAGCAAAATTTAACATTCATGCAACTAAAACTAACATTAGAACAGGAACTTAAACTACAAGCAATGAAGCCATGTGTCGTGGCATAGAAAAGGCGCTGGCTCAGCATAATGATGCGGCAAGCCGCATCGCTGGTATTCTGCCAGTACCTTAGGTTAGGTAGCTGAACAAATTATGCACCGCTTAAAATAATTTTACCTAAAACTACCGTGCAATTCAAGTTAAGTTGATAGTACTATATTATTTATTGTGAAGAGAAGTGATTGCGTGTGATGGAGTTTAAATTATTATGCTTTTTTTTTTAAATTGAGTACAAAAGTACTACTTCAGTGCATTAAATTAGTGTCATTCATTCAATATGTTTAAAGTGTGTAACTGTGTAAATGTAACAACAAACATGGCGGTTCGGTGGGAGTGCGTTTCCTATAATATCTGAACATATAGATGAAAAAAGTAAATAAGTTAAAATAAAATAAATAGTGAATAGCATAAATTGTTTACATATATACTAATTGTCAAAAAGGAGTTTAAGATGACATTTGATTGATTTTAAAGTCTCTGTTGGTCAAGAAGATATTGTCGATACTTTTGTTTGAAATTCGCCTTATTCTTTAATTGTCGGATTGGTGGAGGTATATTATTCCAACATTTGGTCGCGCGGTATCGGAAACTCCCTCTAAAGGCGGCAGATCTGTGTTGAGAAACCTGCAACACTATAGCCCGCGACGGTCTCATTTGATGGTGATTGCTGCTTTTCGAAAACCATACGAGTTTCTTATAAAGATATGATGGCTGTTTTGTTTGAACAGTCTCAAAGAGCAAGCAAGCAAACATGAGCTCGTTACGAGCAGCCATTTTTAAAATACCCTCATTGTTTAAGAATGGTGTCACGTGAGTACGCGGAGGGATTTTAAAACAAAATCTAGCGCAAGCATTTTGAACTCGTTGAATCAGCCGCCACGATCGAGCAAGAAGACAAGAACCATAAACGGTTAGACAATAATTTAGTTTCGATAATACAAGAGTTTCACAAAGTCTCACTCGCAGACTGACAGAGAGAAAATTTTGCACATTATAAAGAACTTTCAAACGATAAAAACAATTTCGAACAATGTCCACCACATGCTTCTCGAAACGTAGGTTTGTGTCAAATAAAAGCCCAAGGTTTTTTGCCTCATCAACGCGTTCCACTTTCACATTATCAATCATGATGTTTGGTTGTTTTGCAATTATAGTATTAGTTTGATTTAACGATCCAAGTACCATATATTTTGACTTATTAGGATTAATAACCAAGCAATTTGCAGCAGACCACTCCGAGAGGCGCTTGAGATCCTCATTTATCTTTGCAATAGCGGAAGCAAAATCTCGAGGATGAAACGACAGGAAAACCTGTAAATCATCAGCATAAAGATGATATTTACAGTATTTGATGCTGTTGACAATATCACTACTGTACAATATGAATAAAAGTGGCCCTAGTATTGATCCTTGAGGCACTCCTCTGTTTACTGTCATAGGATCGGATGCTGAGCAAGATCCGTCGCTTCTAGACAGCTTGACAATTTGTTGTCGGTCCGTGAAGTAACTATGAAACCACCGTATGGTCCCCTCGTCAAAACCATAAAACCGTAACTAGAGAACTAGAGATTAGATTAGATTTATTTATTTCATAATATTAAATTACATTATAAATTAACTTAGCCTAATTTATACGAATTTATATTATGATCGTCAATATTAATATGGTAAATGTCAAAAAATCAAAAAATATGAAAATTACAATAAATAAATTATAAAATAATATGAATTAAAAACATTAAAAATTCCGAAAATTACATAACATCCGAAACGAAGAGGAAAACTCAGACTAATTTGAACGAAATTATTTTTTAACTTAATGTGCCCCTAGCCTAGCTCCACAGTCCACACACTGACCAACGCTTCTCTAATGCCATTACTTCGTTCATAGAAAATTATGTTAAGACCGCGAACCACGAACGAAGTGTTGCCTCTCTCTCGCACTCGTGAATTCGTTCATAAGAGTGACAGGGAACTTTGACAGGGAAACTTATTAATAGTTTTGTGGAGCTACTTTTAACTGCACAACTTTGTAAATGTGTGTTTAATAAATAAATAAAATAATACAATAAATAGGGAGGCTACACTTTGTTCGTGGTTCGCGGTAGGGCCTTTTTTGCCTACTATGAGATACATGGGGATCTAAAAAAAGACCAAAAATGTATGACGTGATTAATGAACAAGCCCTTATTTGATATAAAAGAGTTTCGAATTTTTTCAAACGAAAAAGCCTAGCGACCTACTACTTTTCTACCAAAAAAGGAAACGTTAAAAGTTCTCATTTAGATCAAACGAGCATTCGCTCATTCTATCCCCCACTCTACGAATACGAAATCAAATAATTTCGACGCATCACGTTTTGTGTACCTAACGAACGAATTTCGTAGAGTGGGGAATAGAATGAGCGAATGCTCATTTGGTTTAAATGCACATTAAAATGAGCACTTTTAACGTTTTCTTTGTTACCTACCAGATTCCTATACATTATTGGTAACAAAGAAATAATGTTTCATACAATCATTTTGGGAAATGTGTTGGATCTTGCTCAGCAATCTCAGCATCATTGACTCTACCAGCCTACCAATATTTATCAGTATCGAATACGTGATCCAAATGTTCGAACTTATTGAGAAATGCTCCCTTAATGCAAAACTTATGACCTATGTCATCATAATCAGCCTATGATAGTCTACTGCTGGACGTAGGCCTCTCCTATTAACTATGCGTATAGACCACAGAGAACTTGGTCACGCTGGGCAAGCGGATGGGCGATCGCAGTAATGTGTCCATTATGATGACGCTGCTGTCCATCATCAACATTTTGTCAAATAACGGGCAGTGACACTTCAATCCCTTAGTCGACTCTTACGACACCCGCCGGAGGAGTTGGCGTGGTGACAAATGTATTCTTATTGCCGTCACCACACGGCGAGCATTTCTACGCACTCGGTTAACTCGGTAATTTAAATCTTATTAATAATTCATCAAAGCTTACTGCCGTCTGCTGATCATCATGCACAACTCATCAATATATTAAAACTATATACTTATTATGATTAGGTACACAGGTACAGCTATAGTTACTATCACCTACTTATCTTAGTTTATGTGGCAGTTATGAATTGTACATTCCACCTTACATATTTTTTTCTTGTTATGTGGCCAATATACCTACCACGGAATTGACTGGTCAGTCAGTGGTTTGTGTTACTAACCCCTCTACCAAAACACATGACAATATTTTATCTAGATTTATAAATGAGCAAAATATCGTGATTCAAATAAATATTCTCTATTGACATGTTGCGCACTAGTACTTCCACCTTGTTACATATTTTTTTCATCACACCTGTTCGGTAAGTGCGCCAATGCGCTGCGGCGATGCGCGCCGTAGATGGGTCATTACGCCCTAGGGCCATCAAGGATTTTCATACATCATTACGTCGCACTTACCGAACATTACTTACATTTTTGTTATAAAAAATGACAAATCTAAGTCATCCCTGATTTTGAAAAATGATTAAGACGATTTTAGAGTAGTTTTGTGAAAATATATTGTTTTATTTACTTTTTTTTGCCTCACATGTGTGATGAAAAACATTGTGTGTGCCACGGGCGGTACAAGAATTTATGAACTCGTGTGAAGTAAAATTGTTATTTACCGCCCTTAATACACAATATACTATTTCTAGTCATGTGGCCAATATACCAATTTGAATTGACTGGTTTTTTTTTTTTTTTTTTTTATATGAAATAGGCTTACTCATGGCCACAGACTAGCCAGTCAGTGATTTGTTTAGCACACGTTACAATTAGCGGTTAACTTGCGTTTAGTTGCATCACGTCACGGTAACGCCCAACAGCCGTGACGGAGAGTTGCATGTCGGTATTGCTATCGAATCTCATCATCATCATCATTTTTGTCAGCCTCTGTAGCCTAGTTGGTAGTGACCCTGCCTACGAAGCTGGAGATTCCGGGTTCGAATCCCGGCGAGGGCATTCTTTGTGTATTTATCTATCACAAATGTTTGTTCCTTGGTCATGGCTGTGTATGTATCTAAGTATATATACGTGTCTATCTATTATATATATCGTCGTCTGGTACCCACAACACAAGCCTTAATTGAACTTACTGTGGGACTAGGTTGATTTGTGTAAGATGTCCCAAGACATTTATTTATTATTTCAGCTGAAGATATCCACTGCTGAGAAACGGCCATTTTTTTAAACTTATCGCCCCATTTTCACTCAGAATCGTTAGTTCTTTCGATCCTGACAAGGAGTACAATTTTATCCCAAGGGTTTTCCATTCCATTACCATTGTTTTATACATTTTGTATGGCGGTAACGGAAACGAAACTTCGAAAAATGTGCCTCTGTAAATTTTGGGACAAAATGTTTCCCCTATTAGGATCGAAAGAGCTAGCGATTCTGAGTAGAAATCATTTAAATGATACAAAAAAAGCGGGGGGGGGGGGGCAGTGGCGTAACTATACCATCTGGGGCCTGTGGCAAATTATTTTGATGGGGCCCTATCAGTAAAAATCGTCACACTGTACTCAGTTTCATTTTAAATTTAAATTCACGGCCTCTTGGGCCGGGGCCCTCTTGGGTCGGGGGCCAGTGGCATTTTGCCAGCCCTGCCACCCTATTGTTACGCCACTGCGGGGGAGACAAATTTGAAAAACGATCCCCACATATAGGTCTCTCCAAATGAATGCCACAATGACCGGTCTTGCCCCACCCGCATCCAGCGAACTCCTGCGACCTTCACCATCAATCAAACTATCTATCATTCAAATGTTATCAAACCATGTGGGGGGCCGGGAACTATTATCTACTAACGCTCTGCACCTCCCGTACGCGGTCGCCACTCGAAAATCTTTTCGCCCCTACGGCCAATCGATCCAAATCAATAAACTTCCCAATACAATATAAATTATATCATCATCATCAGCCTATGATGTCCACTGCTGGACGTAGGCCTCTCCTATTCACTATGCATGTAGACACATTAGGAGGTAAATGCCCATAATCGCCACGCTTGGCTAGCCAATTGGCGATCGCAGTAATGTGTCCACTATGATGACGCTGCTGCCCATCATTAATCTTTTATCAAATAATGGTAGTGACACTTCAATCCCTCAGTCGACTTTTACGACACCTGCAGGAGTTGGGGTGGTGACAAATGTATTCTTACTGCCGTCACCACACGGCCAATTTTTTTTTATGTTTATGCTTTACGTCAGATTCATAGGTACCAATACCCACCTATGAATCTGACGTTTGGACCTTACGCGTACGTAGCGCCGTCTGCTGGCAATAAATAAAATCCTCATTGCCATCACACGTAATACGCGAATGAACAATAACACTGATTATATGACCCATCATTACCTTCCACGCTAGGCGCTTGCAGTTCAGCTGACGAACGGACTTACAGACAGACATGCGCTTTTACATTAACATAGCCTTGTGACCTGGCTGACGAATTAATACAACCGAAGTGTTTTCGAAAGGGTACTTACTTAATTAACTTCTAAAGGCATTTTTTGTGATAAGGATTTTTTAAGTTTGAAGGATTTGAAATACCTACTAACCTAAGTTTTTGGAGGATTTTTATGTAAGTAATATTATGTAGAATTTAGTTTTTTTTGCATTAAGGTGCGTTTAAACCAAAAGAGCATTCGCTGTTCTAGCGCCCGTTCTACGAAATCAACCAATCACGTTTTGTGTACCGATCGAATTTCGTAGAGTGGGAGGTTAGAACAGCGAATGCTCTTCTAGTTTAACCGCACCTTTAGTGATAAACAGGACTGGCCATTGTGGCAAACTTCGGGAGAGGACTATGTCCATCAGTGGACATTTTTCTGGTAATGTGATGATGATGATGACATATTTAAGGCATTTATTTATTCATATTTACAGTTGTACTCGTACCCCTTTTGAATCTTGGAATTTTGGGATTATTTCCACTTAGTTTCAGGAACTCTTTCGATTCTAATACTCGTTCTCTAGTTGGTGATAAAACCAAGATTGTGATGGCTTATGATGGTCCCATTTTATCTATTTATCGTGCGACGTATTACTGTCGCACTTACATACTTGTTAGAACCTGACGGCAACAACGACAAACGATTAAACACGGTACCATCATAAGCCTACAGAAAGTTATTAACGAAGTGCAAGTTTTTAGGTTTGTTAACATTTTTTCATCTCCTCCAGTCAGTCTGTCAGCTTCCGTAGCCTAGTTGGTAGTGACCCTGCCTACGAAGCTGGAGGTTCCGGGTTCGAATCCCGGCGAGGGCATTCTTTGTGTATTTATTTATCACAAATGTTTGTTCCTTGGTCATGGATGTCTATGTATTTAAGTATCTATATGTATCTATCTATTATATATATCGTCGCCTGGTACCCACATCACAAGCCTTAATTGAGCTTACCGTGGGACTAGATCGATTTGTGTAAGATGTCCCAAGATATTTATTTATTTTTAGATTCTTTTGACGAACGGTACCTATACCAGTTAAAACGTTAACAAAAGTATTAGTAACATCGTTTACCATCAGAAAAAAAACGTCTCGGATAAAAGCGAAGGCATCTTGCAGCAACGAGCACCCATATATTTCACGTGCTATATATTTCCGAACAAACTATTTATTTATTCACAAGAACGATTAGACAGCTACACTTGGAAAACATTACAAATACGACATTATAATACACATTTTGGGCATTTAAGTTGACACTTGTTTTCAACTGATATATTAGTGATTTTACTGATTATTGATTCAGTGCTCCTATACATATACGTATTAGTACTTTAATGCTTAATATAAAATATACACATAGCAGGTAATAGTACGTTACGTCACAAGTGCGAAAAAGATGAAATTCGTAACGAGTGGCGATGTTTTAAATCGACACGAGACGCGAGCTACGAATTTCGTTTTTGCACGTGTTTCGTACGACGTTTTTTTTGTACAGATGGCCCTCCGAAGTTTCAAACCTGACGTAAAATGACACACTTCTCGCACTAGCGCCTAAAAAATACACCATCTGTACTAAAAAATCTGTTAGTCTTATAGTAAAACACATACAAGTAAATACAAAGTAACATCATTCGATCACACAACATTCATGCCGTTTCATAATAAGCGAGGCATTCTGCAGTGTTATTCACTAAGGAAACCGCCTTACTGTCAGCGCTGTGTCAAAATGGTACCTATTCACTAATGTACCTACTTCAAACGACACTAGTGATCGGCGACGAATGCGGCGTTAGCTGGAACTACACTGCGTCGAGAAACTTCGTATTTTCTAACGAAAAACAGCGACGAACTCGCCCACAACCACGCTCACCTCACAGCCTCGTTTCCTACTCGTAATGTCAAATAAAACAGCTAGGATTTTAGAATGAATATTTCTTTTTTTTTTAATGAAAGAAATATTCATTCATTCATTCATTTAGACAAGGCTGTCTCGACGTCGAGCTCGTTGACGAACGCAGCGTCGAATGTGTGAATAAGAGAATAGCATAGTGTTATAAACGTTATCTGGGGTAGTCAGTAAAATCCCGCAATAATAGGATTTCACTTTATTCTCATACAAATGATTTTCCATTCACTTATACAACTGTAACTTAAGTGCTAGGCCACTAACTTATGCACCTTTTCAGGTGTTTACACTTTGAGCTCCAAACACAGAATGCCCCACCAGCCCATTGTTCGGTCTTTTAAAGCCATTGCTCGGTCACGCCACCTAACGGCACGTGTTGTCTGAGATAAGTAACAAAATAGAATTGGCGCGAAATATTAATGTTACCAGCATTAAAAATAAAAATAAATTATAAAACCCAACAATCGTCCATCCTGATAACGTGTATGTCCTCATACACGCGTCATGTGAAAACCCAACAATCGGCTGACGAGACAAAGTGCATTAATAATTATATTTAAAGGTTGAAATATATAACATGTAAAATTACAATTGAATGAAGCTTGACACGAAGAATTTTACTTCGAAAAAAAAACAATTTATAAATCATTACACGTGAGCAAATCTGTTCCCACAATTAAATTTTCTTGTTGGGTTGTGAGCAAACCTGGTCTCACAATATCCAGCCTTCATAATAAATCATAAGGTATTTTTACTAGTGAGCAAAACTGTTCTCACTTATGCTAGTAAGCCAAACTGTTCTTACTAGAGAAATAAATAATAATAACATATTTGATTCAACATGTTGACATAATTATGATTAGTGAAATCATTGCTACGTAAAGAAATACAATCATGTACAATACAATAATATTCGTTATTATTTTATCCATGTCTCAACTCAACGTGAAAACTGGATTTACTGGCTAAATACTCAAAATCATAACATTAATTTACACATGTAAACAGGTATATATATATATATATATATTTATATTTTATATTATTTAACACATTCACCTTAATCATGCATATCAGAGTCATTATCACTGTCAGTACAGTCATGAACTTCCAGGGCAGCAACATGAACCCAGGGCTTCATACGTTCCGCGGCTACAGTAGATTTATACCCACGTTTCATGTTACTGAACCCTGGTACTGATGATATTTTATATCGGTCATTTCCTAGGACTCTAGTTACTCTAAAGGGTCCCACGTATGCCGGAAGCAATTTCTTACTTTTGCCATCATTGCCAAACGAAGTTTTCGTTATTTTTACAAGGTCGCCTTCCTTATAACAACGGGCAGGTCGCTTGTCTTTATCATAGTAGGCCTTTTGTTTTACTTGTTCTTTATCGATTTTGTCTTTGACCTCCTTTCTTATTGACCCTAAATCACTCGTTTCGCGTGTTGACTGTACAATTTCATCAAGAGCGGGGTTAATATCACCGCTCATCAATGTTCCAAACAATACCTCTGAGGGCATCCTTCCCGTTGTTTTATTTACTGTATTGTTCATGCCCCACTGGATTTTTCCCACTTCTATATCCCAATCTTTCTCGCTATTGTTTAGGGTTTGTGCTTTTAAAGAGTCCAGAATGGTGCGGTTATAACGCTCTACTTGCCCATTTGATTTTGGACTGGCAACCGCATTTAAGATGTGTTTGATACCCTTATCGGCACAAAATCGTTTAAAAGAATGGGAAGTGAAACAACTACCTCGATCTGTTACTAACCGCACTGGAACCTTGAAAGTATAAAATATCTCATTGAATACTCTTATGACAGTCAAGGTCTTGGTGTTTCTCACAGGTCGTACAAACGCGAATTTTGTAAAGGCATCAACAATTACTAGCAGGTAAGAGTTTCCTCTCTTAGATCTAACAAAGGGCCCAAGGTGGTCGGCGTGCAAAGTGTGAAATGGTATTTCTATTTTAGTAATGGGGTGTAATAAACCTTCGCGGTTATTTTTGCTTTGTTTCGCATATGCACACTCGATACAAGCTGTAACATACTTTTTTACAAATCGCGACATTTTTGGAAACCAGTAATGTTTTTTTATTTTTTCCAACGTTTTCTCAATACCGAAATGACCAATGTCATCGTGGTTCATTTTGCATACCTGCCACCTTGCGCCCTTGGGTACTACCCATCGGAGATCGTCGTGATTTCCATTAATACACCGAAATACTTTATTATCTTTGATAATGTAATTGTCTCTTATGTGTTGCAGATCGTTAGGGTTAACATCGTTCATAAGAATATTGCGAGTTCTAGTGACTTCCGAATCCCCTAACTGCAGCGTAAGTAACCAATCTTCTTTAGCAATGTTCATCACTGCTGGGAAAGGTTCAAAGATGGTTATAGGATTATCACATGTTGGATTACGAGAGAGCGCATCTACATGCGACATTTTTGTGCCTGCCCTATATTCTATCGAACAATTGTATTCTTGTAGCATAAGCCACCATCGGGCAATACGTGGAATCAAGTCTCGTTTTGAAAACGTCGACCGCAAAGCGCTACAGTCAGTCATAATTTTGAAGTCCTTTCCGAGCAAAAATACGCGAAACTTTTTTAGGGAACAGACGACTGCTAATGTTTCCAATTCATATGAGTGAAAACTCTTCTCTTCGGGCGATGTCTGGCGGCTATAAAAGGCAATTGGCTTTAGATCGTTGGTGCCAGAAGACTTTTGCAGCAAAATTCCTCCTATACCGTATTTACTTGCGTCCGTATGCAACTCTACTTCAGCTGTGTGATCGTAAATAGCTAAGATAGGCCTGCTAATCAACCTGGATTTGAGAGTTTCAAAAGCTTCGTCCTGTGCACTCGACCACTCCCAGACAGCGTCCTTTTTTAATAGTTTCGTGAGAGGATACGCAATTTGGGCGAAACTTTCAATAAATTTTCGAAAAAATCCAACTAAACCGAGGAACTGTCTCACCTTGTGGACGTCGATAGGACGTGGGAAGTTCTGCACAGACTGTATCTTCTTTTCTCCCGGTTTGACTCCTTCAGCGCTAATCTCATATCCTAAATAATCTATCTTTTCTCGAAGAAAACTGCATTTGGAGATATTAAGGGTCAGATCGGCACCTTCTATTAACTGCAGAACCTCTTCTAGCCTATCCAAACATTCATCGGGACTTTTACCGAATATTAGGACGTCGTCAATGTAAACCGTTGCTTTGCTAAATCTAGCGGAACCTAAGATGCGGTTCATCATCCGCTGAAAGACAGCTGGAGCATTGGCGAGCCCGAACGGCATCCTGTTGAATTCAAATTGACCGTCGGGGGTAACAAAAGAGGTCAAATGTTTACTTTGCTCTGCTATAGGTACCTGATAATAGCCAGACGCAAGGTCTAGCGTGATGAAATAAGCCTGTCCAGATAATCGAGCAATTTCGTCGTCAATGATTGGCATTGGATATCTTTCTTTTATTGTCAACGAATTTAATTTCCTATAATCGATGCACATTCTGAGACTACCATCGGGTTTCCTTACAAGGATGATGGGACTGGCATACTCAGATACAGATTCTCGGATTATGCCAGCCTTCATCATTTCATCCACCATACCACGAACTTGCTCTCTTTCATGATGGGACAGCCTATATGGTCGTGAGGCAATAGGGCGTTGATCATTCAGTTCTATAGTCATTTGAGTCACATTTGTACAACCTAAGTCTCCCAAACTAGATGCAAAACAATGTTTATATTTGTTTAACAACTGCAACAACCTGTTTTTATGACCTTCTGAAACCTTATCACCTATTCGAAGCTGCGACGCTGTTATTTGCTCTGATTCCATAGATTGTAGCACTGTGGGATACTGCGCCGCAATCCGGTTCACTGAAGGTACCTTTTCGACACGACCTACAGCAAAATTCTCCAACATAAGACAGGGACAACAACAAGGTGCGACCTCTATGTTTACAAGACCATTCTTTACAGTATACAACCCTCCAACTACCACAAATTGTTGACCGGGCTTGCCTACCAATCTTTCTTTCAGCAGGACACTACCACTAAAATGGTCTTCAGTTACGGCTTTGATCGAAGCAGGTCCATATAATTCAAAGTCTTTGGCGATCGAAATTTTTATAATTGAAGCATGGTTCGATTCCGGTTGTGGCATCTCATTTCCAATGTCCATAAAACGCAATCGGGTTAAATCTTTGAATACTATAATATGCGGTAACTCTGTAAATGACTGTCCAACTAGCAGATCTCTGTCAAGAAGTTTGTCCTCAACTACTTTGCAAGGTACTTTAGCCTTGACGCCATCAATGTCGAAATCGAGCCATACTTCACCCGAGGATTTCACCAATCCATTTCCAAAGCCCTTCATTATAGATTCTACTTGGTCATGATTGATTCCTAACGATGAAATGAAAGATGTTTTTACAAGTGTTACCTCACTGCCAAAGTCAACGAATACTTCCGTTAACTTGTCGTTGATAAAAGCCTGTTTGAAAAACTTTGAATTACCGGATCCAGATAAACACAAAGAACGTACCTCTGGGGCTTTATTAGGCTTAGTGTCCGTTTTCTTGGAGAAACAATCTTCAGATTTATGGCCCACCTTATTACATTGGTGGCATTTGAGTAATGGCTTCGGGCATTGTAAGAAATGGTGACCTTTTTCCTTACAATTATAGCAAAATGGGCCCTGTGACTGTGCTTTGTTCTTTGCGATCTGGCTTTGATTATTAGAATTATCAGTCCAGTTTCTTTGTCTTATATTTGATCGGTCTAGGTTGTTCAAATCTTTATTACTTATTAAGAATTGCAGTAATTGATCTGGATCAGAACATCGCACGGCCACAGCACTCGATTTTGTAGTTCTATCGGTTATACCGTGGATTATACAATCTACGGCTTTCTTACCACTAAGCCCACACTGATGCAAAAGAGCCAATTTTTCGTAATAATATACTTCAATTGGTTCATTAAATTTGCTCTTCCGCTTCAGCATATCCTCCAAGATTTGGCCATAGTTTTCCTCACATGGAAATGCTTTGATTAGTTTCTCTTGCCACTCAGCCCAAGAATATAATATGGTGTCTAAACTTTCATACCATACTTTGGCCAAACCTTGGAGCTTCTGCATCGCAAAGTGTATCGTAGTTTTATCATCCCATCCGTACACAGATGCACATTCGTTAACCTTTTTGAGCCACACAACAATGCGCTGGTTCTTAGACGAAGGATCAAAATTAGGGAGAATATTTTTATGGTCTATGGCTTTACTTAATGTGGATGGATGAGATGATAAGTTATTTTTAATAGAACTAACTATATGTGCTACATCTTCAGTGGTGAAACTGCGGGTGCCTGATCTGTGACGCTGGTCCTCTCTAGTAGTGCCAGATTCCTCTGGGACCCTTAATTTTCTGTCATTGCAACGACTACCCGAACTATGTGAAGAGCGACGCCGTCTATCTGATATTCGCGATCTAGCTCTACTATCACGGTCTTTTTGTAACTCGCGTTCCAATGTATTTAATTTTTCTCGTAAATCTAACAGCTCACGTTCACGCCCGCTAGATTTGCTATCTCGGGTACGTACTGTGTGACTTCGACGACGGGAACGACTGCGGCTTCGTCTTTCGATGCGACTGCGGCTTCTATCCGGATGAAAAGAAGTTTCCACTGACGTTGGACGTGTGTTAGTTTTGTGAATAGTTGGTGTTTTCAACCGCCTTCTTTTTTGACTCGGCTCTCCATGGTTTTCGTTATCCATGATTTAGACCTCAAACAAAACACGTAATAAGCATTAGAACAATAAACGACATCAGTGAAAATTAAACAAAACATATTAACTTCGCAAGGTACTTCGTTATCTAGCTGACAGTGGGCTTGGAAATGTTATCTTAGTAGTATAATATAATAAAATGTGAAATAAATTAATATATTAATAAAATGTAATACTAACTGTGTTACGATTTATTTTAGAATAGATGTTACTAACTTTGTTATCATCATAGTACTAATTCGTTACACTTTAAGTAAGAATTGAGCAATGGATCATACACAAAAATGTTTCCTTAATTTATATACAGTAATTGAATAATCCGCTAGCATCATTAAGGATTAACATTGACCATTACGCATGCATTAATCATACGACATCATATAAAAACACTGGTATATTTATAAAATTGAATCACATAGCTTAAATCCAAATTTCATATACAGGAATTTATTAGACAATCAGTATACCTTTTGCGCAAGTAAAAAAAATGTATGTTATAAAGAAATAAATGGCTATTCTGATTCTGATACCTTTTGCTTTTTAGCATTACGAGAGGGTCAATTGCGACAAACAACCTGTCTGCATTTTATTTTTACTTCAATTGTATTAATTCGAGACACAACCAATATTACACTTAATATCAGCACTACCAGGGAGTGGCCCTAGCCGAATACTACTACTAATAAAGTGTAAATTTTTCACCTTGTACTATAATTTAGTAAACATAGTTCGACATTTAGCAAACTTTCCATGGCATTACCAGGGAGTAGCCCTGGCCAAATGTCTGGTTAGATAAACATTCGTGTCGTCCCATATTGTCGTTAGTTACTTAATATTTTTACACAACTTTAGCATTTAAAATAAGTACTAACACTATAATATGAGAAATGAATTTAAGGCATATAATGTGGGCATGTACTTACGTGATTAACGCTGGTAATCCCAATTTCTGACTTGTTATAAACGTTATCTGGGGTAGTCAGTAAAATCCCGCAATAATAGGATTTCACTTTATTCTCATACAAATGATTTTCCATTCACTTATACAACTGTAACTTAAGTGCTAGGCCACTAACTTATGCACCTTTTCAGGTGTTTACACTTTGAGCTCCAAACACAGAATGCCCCATCAGCCCATTGTTCGGTCTTTTAAAGCCATTGCTCGGTCACGCCACCTAACGGCACGTGTTGTCTGAGATAAGTAACAAAATAGAATTGGCGCGAAATATTAATGTTACCAGCATTAAAAATAAAAATAAATTATAAAACCCAACAATAGCTGGACGAAAGTTTAGGCCAACTGTCGTATAATATGTCCAATGTCCACTATAGTCATACTAATTTAATGCACAATGACAATTAGAATTACGGAACCCAAAACTGGATGATAATAAACCGGTATAACCGATGCCGGTAAACGCGGCATACCTGATTTGCAGCTTTAAGGCTGTGGTACACATATCTGCGAAAATATAGGCAAGATAAATACAGTACCGGTAAAAATATTTAAGTTCGCACGACGATTTTGGTAAGACATCGTTTTTTTGGGCATTTAAGTTGACACTTGTTTTCAACTGATACATTGAGTGATTATACTGATTATTGAGCTATTTCTTTTTAATTAACCGTTACTCAAAAAGTTGTTCATCACACTTGCTGACAAAAAAATAAGTTTTAAGACAAAATATTATTAAATAACGTTGGTACTGACATTTCTATTACTCCCTAGGGAATTTCACTTTTCTATTACTCCCGCTATGTATGCAAGCAATGGCGCGCTTAGACAGCAAGTGTGATGAAAAAACTATAAAATTTGTGTCAGCTCCAGTACCTACATTTTTACATTTTTTTTTACATTTGCGAGGTAATTAAAAATATTTTTGTTCATTTGATTTCTGTCAATGAAGTGTGACAAGACTAAGACAACAAAATCGTTTCCTAAAATGCGTTTATCATAGCGTAACGGTCTAAAACGATTTTAAGAAAAAATCTAAATTTTCTCTTAAAATGACTGAATCCAGAAAACTTCATACGACATTTTTAACTTCAAATTTGGTCAGAAATCTGCTGTTGAATTTTCCCCTTTCCTCGCGGACACCCTGTATGCATCGGGACGTCAAATTAATGTCATCGGCATGAAAATTACGGGCTCTCGTAACTACGTAATAGATACCTAAGTAAAATTGCGTTATCGATTATCGCTTGTGGTGTGTACTGCCCTTTAATCGATTTATTACGATTTTATAATGAAAATGCGTTACGTTAGTGCATTCTCTGCATCGTGTGCATCGATCGTGTTGCCTGTTTCTAACATTACTAGTAAGTATTTCAAAAAACACTTCAAACTTGGACATCGTTAATTTATACACAGTGATTGATACATCAATTACACGGTAATTAAAAATATTTTTTTTATACATATTTGATATTATTTTGTTATTTATTTAATATTTATTGCACAAAAGAAAACCTTAATGTACCAGAGGCGAACTTAATGCCAAAAGGCATTCTCTACCAGTGAACCTTAAGGCAGAGCAGAGAAGTTGTGGGCGGTGCTATACAAGATTACTTACTACTTACTAGAAACTACTTATCCTACGCCTACGACACGAATATGTATACTTACTAAAATAACATATTATGAGTACCGTCAAACTAGCCAACTTTGCCTTCAGGGGGAACATCGCCCAAAACTAGAATTTTGAATGAATTGGTTAATATAGAAATTACATTACATTCTTATGGCGGCCCCGCTATGTATTTTTAGATTTACTATTACTTGGCCACGATATTGGTCTAACGGCCCGGCCACGACATTGGTCTAAGGCGACCAGCGGTGAGCGAATCCATGAGTTGGAGCTGGATGCCGATATGGGTAATCCCTCTCGCACGTATGGTTTTCCGCTAAGCCGGTCGCCTTAGACTAATGTCGTGGCCAGGTCATAAGGCGGTCGGCAGCCAGCGAATCCATAAGTTGAATTCATGTACCTCATGATGATAGCCTTCAATGTGTGTTCCTAGTCATGACCATGATTGGACAAATGTGCATCATTCTTTGCAATAATAGGTATGGACACTGCGACCATATATAACATGAACATCTAACACCAGCTCAAAAATGCCCCCAAAAACAGTTGTTCAATTGTGCCAAGATGGGCCGGACTTGGCGTTTTCTTAACACCGTGCATATTTCGCACCATCTTTGACAAATGTTTGTAGAATATATCTAATCAAAACTTTTAATCACAACTATTTTAAATGGCGGTTTAAATGTTTATAGATTGACATTTAAATTGATTGCCGTGATGCATTGAAGACGGGGTGACACTTGTCAACTAAAATTCAGGACCGTTTTTGAAAGGCAATTAAAGTAGTATGGACATGACTCCAAAGTTGATTAAATGAATAATCAAACGAATAATTTCTTGAAATTTGATTTCAAAGTTTTAAGGGGACTATTTAAAAAGGTTTTCATACTTACCGGTGTCAAATATGTAATTTACTGAAAATGATTAAATGGTTAATTATTCAATCAGGTTAAGAGTCATGTCCATATTATTGGGAACAATGACGCACATTTTTCCGATCTCTGGGTGCTTAGCCAAGTTGCCAATCGCTAGCGCTTAAACGTCAATCGTAAACGAAAGGCAGCTTGGAACTGTCTTTGTCGCACTAATATGCAAGAGTGACAGAGAAAGAAAACTACGATACGCTACCAAGCGCTAGCGATTGGCAACTTGGCTAAGCATCCTGGTCATGACGGCGCCGAAACGTGGTCCTTCGCTATCGGGTTCATCTCAAAGCTCAATGTCCCTGAACGAGCTATGGCTCGAATTTCTTTACGTGATCGAATCAGAAATGAGGAGATCCGTAGACGCACGAAAGTCACCGACATAGCCCTCCGGATTATACTCTGTTTCGTATGGTGTTTAAAAAAAGGTAAACAATTTTGCAGTATCATTTTATTGAAAAATGCGTATAAAAATCCAAACTAGGTACTTAATGAATCAAAAACAATGTAAATCACTGTATTTCCTTGTTATATTATGTATATTTGCTAAAACTTATTTTCTACTCGTTGTTTTCAATAAAAAGATACTGCAAGATTGTTTAACTTATTTTAAACACCAAACCAAACAGAGTATAGCAAGCTTAAGCGGCAATGGGTGACAATTGGGCACATTGCATGCTTCACTGGGAGACGCGGGATCAAGGCCAGATTTAGATTTAGGGGGGCAACTGGGGCTACAGCCCCGAGGCCTCCACGAAAGTGGGGCCCCAGGGCCCCACAACAGAGATTTCGAAAAAAAAATCAAATTCCAACTAGTAAACACTAGTAACTCCTCCAACTCCTCCTGCGGGTGTCGTAAGAGTCGACTAAGGGATTGAAGTGTCACTGACCATTTTTGATAACGATTGATGATGGGCAACAGCGTCATCACTGTAGACACATTCCTGCGATCGCCAATACGCTTGCCCAGCGTGGCTATTAATGGCATTTACCTTCTAATGCGTCTATACGCATAGTTTAATAGGAGAGGCCTTCGTCCAGCAGTGGACTACCATAGGCTGATGATGATGAAACACTAGTAAATATTTTATTGTATTGAAAGTGATCTACTCCGGGTACTAGATTTCAGCGAAATAATCAACGATTTTTCGGCAAAAAAAGCTGGGAAGATTCCGTTCGTAAACGCTAAAATTTAATTTCAGGTAATTCTCGTTTCCGATTATATGTATTTATATTTTTGTTAAATAATAAAATAAGGTATTGAAAAACTTAACTCAAAAAAATTGTCTACTTTCTTTGGAAAATGGGCCTCTACTCCTTTGGGGCAAAGCCTCTCAACCTCTAAATCCGGCACTGCGCGGGATGCAGGTCGCATCCAACTGGTGTATGTGGATATCCAAAGGAGAGGCCTATGTTCACCAATGGACGTCTTTTGGCTGGAATGATGATGAATTGCGCCTTGAGATGGACCTTGTTTTTGCAATCAGATCTATTATTGGTCAAATATAAAATGTATATGACGACAGTCCAAAAGTTGGGAAAATTCAAATATAGAACGCCTGTAACAATACTACTATACCAATCGTTATATAGTGTCGTTAGTTGAATCCAACAAATAAACAAACCTAAAAACTTCCATAATCTTTAATCCGGGTTCGAATCAGAGCAAGGGCATTATTTGTGTATTTATTTGTCACAAATATTTGTTCCTTGGTCATGGCTGACTATGTACTTAAATATCTACATAATGTATCTATCTTACTATAATAATATATGTCGTAGCCTGGTACCCACATCCCACATCACAAGTCTTAATTGAGCTTACCGTGGGACTAGATCGATTTGTGTAAAGATGTTCAAAAATATTTATTTATTAAGTATTTATTTATATTTATATTTATTTATAATCACGCACTTTTAGAACATAATCTTGGTTTTATTACGAACTTAAAATCTTAAACCTTGATTTCACGTATATTTTTTTTTTAAATTATTGATATTTATTAGTATTTATTTATTTATTTATTTTATTTAAACTTTATTGCACAGTAAAAAAATACAGATACAACAGGCGGACTTAATGCCATAAGGCATTCTCTACCAGTCAACCTACAGGCCAAACAGATAAACATTAATGGTGCGGGATGTGAAGAGTTCATACATAAATACACTAACAAAATATGAATACTAATAATAATATAGTATCAATAGATAGGCAATATATAGATGATAATGCTATAAATATCAAAATGTATTTTAATATAATAATATAATAATAATATACCTGCTATTTTCTAAAGTACCAGAACATTAGTCTTGAGAATTGTCAAAGAGATGCTTGCGCAACTTGCGCTTAAAGGTGAATTTAGTTTGAGCTTGACGTATATCTAGAGGGAGAGCATTCCAAAGTCGGATGGCTTGCACAGTGAAGGAGCTAGAGAATGAGACTGAGCGATGATAGGGGACACTAAGAATTAGTTAGTGTAGTATTTATGTAAAAATATATCTTAAAGATGTGCTACGGGTAGTCAGCCATATTTGGGTCAAAATTCTTTTCGTTGTCTTATTTTGTGTCCCTAAAAACGTGACACAGCGGTGATTTTTGTATGAGATGATGTTTTGTTTTCAATTTCAGATGTATGGATTAAAATCTAGCGTGAAAAAGAAATACAAGTGCACCGGTTTTTTTTTCATACTGCGTCGATACAGCAACTAAAAGCGTGACAGAGTGGTATGAAGCAAGACAACGAAAATAATTTCGACCCATTTGCTTAACATTTTTATAGATTCTACTAATGATAGGTATACAAATATGCAATTCCATACTCTCAGTAATTTATCCACAAGTGAAATGACTTTCCAGTGCAATGTCCAAACTGCATTCAATGCAAATTCGTTTGATTACAGAGTGCAATGGCTCCGACAGTAGGCGAGTATTATGCGGGGAAAAATGTGCTGGTCACCGGGGCTACTGGATTCGTTGGCAAGGTGGGAATTTCCAGTCTTTTAAATATTAAGTAGATTTTATACCGCGTGTAAATATAATACGGGCGATCAATTAAACCGGGCATGGAATTCATCAGTGTAATCATGGATTTTTAGGGTTTCGTAGCCAAAATGGCAAAAACGGAACCCTTATAGATTCGTCATGTCCGTCTGTCCGTCTGTCCGTCTGTCACAGCCGATTTACTCGGAAACTATTAATGCAACAGTAACGAAATTTGATAAGGATACGTGTTGTATGAACCGCTACAGGATTGTGATACTATATTGTAAAATAAAACATTGGGGTGGGGGCCCTCCATACACGTAACTAAGGGATAGAATTTTTTTTTTAGGTGTATATAAGCGTGTGGGGTGTTAATAGAAAGGTCTTTGAAAATGATGTGAAGGTTTATAAATCTCATTTTTATTTAAGCAAATCGTTTTCGAGATATCAGATCTCAAAGTCTGAAAAATGTGTCCACTCCCCCTCTATTTCTAAAACTACGCGATGTAAAATTCTAAAACAAATATACAGGGCGTCCCAAAGTTATGGGACATGAAGGGGAAGTACCTTAAATGTCGTAGATAGTGTATTTTGCTGAAAGAAGACTTAGTATTAGTTTTAAAATTTAGTAATAGTGCATACAAAGTTTTTCAAAAAATTGCTTTTTCACCCGGAAATCGAATCAACTACATTTTTTTTTCGAATTTTGAACCAAACTTGTTTGGTTATTCTTTTAGTTTCAGATACTATGTTTCTCAAGAAAAATTGTTATTTTTTATCCATTCTTTCGAAAGACATCGTAAAATTACGAAAAAAAAATTTTTCGTATTAAAGTAGGTTCGATGCCTAGAAAAAGCATTTTTTTGGTTTTTTTTTTAATGCAGTATTATTTAATTTTCAAAATAAAATAAAGTCTTCTTTCAGCAAAATATCCTATCTACGATATTTAAGGTACTTCCCCTTCATGTCCCATAACTTTGGGACGCCCTGTATGTTACGCACATTAATAATCTCTATCAACGATTTTTGGTTTGATTAAATTATCTTTTATAGTTTTTGTGGTAGGTTGATTTAACTGTATTTTTTTAATGATAAATTGATAATGGTACGGAACCCTTCGCGCGCGAGTCCGACTCGCACTTAGCCGGTTTTTTTTATGAAAACACAAATCAAATTATTTATTAACTTAATATTTTGATTTGTACTTTAAATTTTTCTCCAGTAGTCACACTACTTAATACTATATAAATTATAAATATTGGATGTCATATACCAAAGAAAAAACGACCAAGATCACCAACGTCCGAGGTGGGGATCGAAACCACGTGCTCAACTTTCGCGGCTGATGCCCCGGCCAATATTTATAATTTTTATACTTAATTAATAATTATACAACGTGTTACACCACCCACTGAAAGCCTTGAATGGGGTGATTTGGTAGGTTATACTGAACAACTTTTACTATGAAGCTAACCATGAAATCTCAAAAAAAAATTTTGGCCTTTTCATACAAAATGATTTCGTGATGGTGCCGTATAAAAGTTGTTCAGTATAGCCTACTAAATCACCCCGTTCAAGATTTTCGGTGGGTGATGTAACACTCTGTATATTGAAGTAAAAAACTAGATCCCAAAATAAACTTAACTTAAAAAACAAAATTATATAAGTAAGTAGGTATATAAAAATAACATGGCAAAAATTTCCGCCATCAATATCGGCTGGAGCGATCGCTGCACCAGAAACGACTCGGAGCGATGGTCTTGTCCCCTATGCCTGAGTTGATCTTCTGATCTTCTTTTATATAAAAAAATCAACTTTATTAAGCGTTAAAAATTATGCATATAAAAGCTGTAAAATTAATAATCATGAAAATATAATTAAAATTAAAGTAAACTATCAAATTAAAACTAAATATAATAGAACTAAAGCAAAAGTAACCTATCAAATGAAAACTAAAATAAGTCTAAAAAATTGGGCCCCCCGCGCCATGGTGCCAAAGATGGTGGCTGCGCTCGCTGTATCGCGATATAGCTGCTGATTTTACAATCCTTAGTTGATAGTATCCAGTTAATATGATTACCATAGTTATCTCGTGCATCAGTCAAACAAGGATAGAGCTAACATTTATTTGACAGATACTGTTAACTGGGGTTTGAAAGTTGTTATTGATTTTGATTAATTGATTATTTTATTAGGATTCCATACCTAATAGGTAAAACGGGACCCTATTACTAAGGCTCGGCTATATCGGCTGTCCGTCTGACACCGAGCTGTATCTCGTGAGTCGTGATAGACATTGAAATTTTCACAGATACTGTATTTCTGTTGCGGCTATAAATTACCTAGGTACTAAAAAGTAGAAAAACATAGATGATTAGGGGGGCTCCCATACAACAAACAAGATTTTTTAAGATATAATGGCACAGAAGCCTTCGTGCGCGAATCCAACTCGCACTTGTGACCATGCCAACTCTTCCCGTGGGTATCGTAAGACACAATTTTTTATCAATATCGAAGACGTGGTCCAAATGCTTTTTGAGAAATGCTCAAGTGAAAAGGATGGTTTCCAGATCCTGGTGGAGAAGCTGCTTCGCTCCTGTCCCGAGCTGAACACCATCTACCTTCTGCTGCGGCAGAAGAAGGGGGTTTCCAGCGAGGAGCGGCTGAGGGAACTGATCAGCAATAAGGCAAGTCATTTTACCTTCCAGCACACCTTAGAGAGTGGTGATAAAAATGTATTTAACAACGGGCTTATACTACACAAGTTCATGTAGATACCTAGGTACTCGCGGGCCATTCTTGCGTGATGGAGATAAGACTTGCCGCCAAGCAACAACTCGCGTGGTGACGGCATTAAAAATGCATTTGTCACCTCCACAACTCTTCCCGTGGGTGTCGTAGGAATCGACTAAGGGATTAAAGTGTCATTGACCATTCTTTGATAGAAGATTGATGACTAAGCAGCAGCAGGTTTCTGTCCAACTAATCCCTTCCATCCTTCTCCAGCACCACATTTCAAAAGCTTGTAAGTATTCTTCATCTCTTTTTGCTAGTGTTCAAGTCTCTCATGCGTATAATGCTGCGGACCATATTATCATCATCATGGCCTTAGCGTCTATGGCAGACTATTTATGGTGTAATATTCGAGAAGCACCTTTTCTGATGACTCAATAGACCGATGCGAGACCGACATAGTCTACATCAGGACTGACAAGGAAAGTTTGCGGAAATGGGCGCCGAAGGACCTTGGCGTCGCTTCTGTCGCTTATCAGCGAGTGCAGCAAACCATGTGACATCACAAATTTTGTGACCCTCCACAATACACTTGCTCCACTCTGTTCTGTTCTGCGACCTTCTCCTAGTGCCGGTAGTCAATATAGGTATCTCTTCCGTAATTTCATTGACATTCGGGATTTAAATAAATATGTTTTCTTGTACTTTGATACCGTACACAGAATCTAATTTATTTATGTCTTCAGCTCTTCAATCCTCTCCGCGCCAAGCAGCCAGAAGTCTTCAGCAAGCTCCGTCTCGTGGCCGGAGATATCCTCGACGACGAGCTGGGCCTCAGCAACGACGACAGGCAGGAGCTGCAGCGGCGGTGCCATGTGGTATTCCACAGTGCTGCTTGTGTTCGGTAAGTCTTTTCATCTCCAGTGTCTCGTTGGAGTACAGCACTATGGCTTTCATTGGCCAGTGAGGAGTCTTCAGAGAAATATGCTCAAAGGAGGCGAAAACTTGAAGAAAGCAGGAAAATCAACTTTGCAATGCCTATATTGGCCGTCCAGGGGCCCGTTTCTCGAACGCTCGTAACTTGTAATACAAGCGGAAGTTCTTATCTAAGCTCTGAAATGGAATTCGAGATCAAAAATGTAAACAAACTATGACAATGACATGACATTATTATGTCGACGTTAAAGTGACATTCCAGGGGTATGAAACTTTTTATATCGAAGGTATTTAAGGTACCATTTCGTGGTATAATATTAAGTGCTGAATCTGTCTGTTTTGTCTTGTCCTGTCATGCTTGTTATATTTGCCACGAATAAATGATTTGTATTTGTATTTGTATTTTGTATTTGTATTTTTTAACACCTTTGTAAATTGAGGTCGCGTTTTGAGATTAGCTTTTTATTTTATTTTATTTAGTTCCACACTTACAAATATCCGTACAGGTACTAAACCTAAGACAATGTTTTATGTGTAGGTGTAGATATGCGAAAGTCAAAGTATGTTCGATACGTAAGTATCACATTGGTTAACATATTTTTGGACATGGTTATAAAAAACATACGGCTGCGTGTTCACGGTTCCTGATTACAAAAATAATACCTAGAAAATTTGCTAGAATGATGTAAATAATCAACATAACCAATGTTTGAAAAAGTCTGTCGTGTTACTTTAATCTTTAGGATAGTCGGAGAATGAATTTCAGTCTTCATCTACAGTTGCAATTGAATTTCGATTAGTAAATGAAAATGATTGATTTGTAGAAGAAAATACTAAAATCTGTATTAATGTCCTCTGTAATGCAAAATTTGAGGAGTTTTTTGAGTTCATAAAAGAAAAATTAGGAGTACCATCTTGTTTTGATTTTTTAAGTTCATAGTCATAAGTATGCGAACCCTCTTAAATGGTTCTTTGTGTTCTTACCGTATTAAATTATGTATAAACTTGTTATTGTTATAACTGCGAACCAAATGTTTAAGACTTCTTATCATTGCCAGTAGTATAAATTAAACACCTTACATTTTATTAAAACTAGACAAATATATTATTAAAATATAATGTCTTATGTTCAAAATTAGTAGAATAATTAAAAAATATACGTACAGTCAATGAATGTAAATACACATTTTTTCATAAGTATTTCAATGACTTTAGATTACCCACCTGTCGCAATTATTTTTTTGTGGTGGTATCCCATTTGTTTACATTTTTGATCTCCAATTCGATTTCAGATCTTAAAGAATAGTGTCAAAAAGAGACTTCCACTTGTATTACAAGTTACAAACTTTTGAGAAATGGACCCCAGAGAGGAATCTTAACGATTCCATTCTATGAACAAGTGAAAACTTGAGGAGCGCGGTGATGTTACTCCTGTCTGTCTTTTGTGGAGATATCGGCATTTTCAGAAACTTATCTACTTGATGAAATTACATGACTTTAGGCCTTTTTATAGTCCAATCTTTGATCAAGCCAATCCAAAGAAATAGCCGATTTAAGGGTATCCACTGAATCACCTTTTTTTTTTTTTTAATACCACGTCGGTGGCAATCAAGCATACGGCCCGCCTGATGGAAAGCAGTCACCGTAGCCTATGGGCGCTTGCAACCCCAGGGGTGTCACATGCGCGTTGCCGACCCAATAAGAACTTGTACACTCCTCTTTTGAAGAACCCCATACTGTAGTCCAACGGGAAAACCTCGGCAGGGAGCTCATTCCACAGACGGACCGTCCGCGGGAGGAAGTTCCTCTGAAACCGCACGGTGCGCGACCATTTAGGTTGCAAGGTGTGAGGATTAGCGCCCAGTCGGTGGCGAGCGGTGCGATGATGAAAAGTGGACGTTGGCATCATGTCGAACAGTTCTTCAGAGCACAACCCATTGTACAGACGATAGAACACACATAAGGAGGCGAAGTCTCTCCTTAGACTTAAGGGTTCAATACCGCCTGTGAGTCTGGGATCGTCGACTATTCGGACAGCTCGTCTCTGAACCGAGTCAAAGGGTGCAAGCTGGTATACAGGTGCTCCTGCCCAGAGGTGACAGCAATACTCCATATGGGGTCTGACTTGCGACTTATATAACAGAAGTCTTTGCCCCGGAGTAAAGTATCCCCTCGCTTTATTGAGCACCCCGAGCTTTTTGGATGCCAGCGTAGCTTTTCCCTCTAGGTGACATCGGAATTGGACGTCGTTGGAAATGTCGACTCCGAGGATCCCAATACTCCCTGACATGGTAAGAGCTGTGTCTTCGAACTTTGGAGCCACAGTAAATGGGGTTTTTTTAGCGGTAAACGCGCAAACTTGTGTCTTTGTGGGGTTGAACCTGACTAGGTTATCCCGCCCCCATAACGAGACTCTAGATAAAGTGTTCTCGATGTCAGACACAAGTTTTCCGCGACTTTCCAGTACCACAGAGCGAGGGATATTAGCACGGCCTGTGTAAAAAGTATCCCCAGTACTGTCATCCGCATAGCAATGGAGGTCGCCGATAGACAACATGTCATTGATATGCAGAAGGAACAGCGTTGGGGATAGCACAGAGCCTTGCGGGACGCCAGCGTTTATGTCCATGCTATCAGAGCAGCTACCGTCTACTACGCCACGAATGCGTCTGCCGGACAAAAAGCTAGCAATCCATCTGCATAATCCCTCGGGCAGTCCATAAGATGGCAACTTCGACAAAAGGCCCCTATGCCAGACCCGATCGAACGCCTTCGCTATATCTAGGCTGACTGCCAAAGCCTCGCCTTGACTCTCAATGGCTGATGCCCAGCGGTGAGTGAGGTACACTAGAAGATCACCGGTAGAGCGACCGTGGCGAAAGCCATACTGACGGTCGCTTATAAGATCATGTTCTTCTAGGTAACCAAGGAGCTTAGCGTTAACTATACGCTCCATGACCTTAGAGAGAAGGGAGGTGATAGCGATACGCCTATAATTCGATGGATCCGATCTGTCACCCTTTTTTGGAACAGGGTGCACAAGGGCCGTCTTCCACGAAGATGGAACTTCCCGTTTGATACTGGAAAGAACGAAGAGACGCGTTAACACAGGACACAACTCAGGAGCACAACGTTTAAGCACCACTGCAGGTATGCCGTCTGGCCCGCTCGACTTGTGAACGTTTAACGACAGCAACTCCCGCCGAAGATCTTTCTGGGAGATGCGAATTTCTGGCATGGAGTGTGAGCACCGCGGGATGGTAGGCGGTATAATGCTGCCGTCATCGCTCACAGTCGAGTTCGAGGCAAAAAGAGCACCTAGAAGATCGGCTTTCTCTTTTGCACTATGGACCAGATTACCGTCAGCATTTCGCAGTGGTGGCAGGGACGACCGACAAAAGTTTCCCTCGGCAGCTTTGGCAAGTGACCAGAAGGCCCTACTCCCGGAAGGGTGGCCTGCAAGCTTCTCGCCAAATCTGCCGACAAAATCAAATTTTGCTCTGGCAACAGCTCTTTTGCAGGACCTCGAGGCAGTATTCAGTCTGCGTTTCGCATCAGAGACGTTCGGATCCTTATCAGTTACGGCCTTGGTCCAAGCCCTGTAAGCAGCCGCAGCTTCTTTACAGGGCCGGTTAAACCAAGGTCGCTTCTTTGCTCCTGTAGCGATTAGTGAGTTGGGAATGAAACAGTCCATTCCCTTGCAAGAGAGATAGATTACAAAAATGTCTCCGCTCCAAGCAGCTTTGTCATGCTTAACTTGGCCGTCCAGATAGGAATCTTCACAGTTCCATGCTATGAACAAGTGAAAACTTGAAGAGAGCGGTTATATTACTCCTGTCTGTCTTTTGTGGAGATATCGGCATTTTCAGAAACTTATCTACGTGATGAAATTACACGAGTCTAGGTCTTTTTTCATAGTCCAATCTTTGATCAAGCCAATCCAATAAATAGCCGGGTGTCCAGTGACGTAGGAACCAAGAGACTGTGTTGTTATGCAGCGTTCAACAGTGCTGCCTGTGTTCGGTAAACATTTTTATATTTTTCGTGTGTCTTCATTGGCCAGCGGACTCTGTGGCAAGGCAACCTGAAGTCTTCAATATATTTAATGATGAGCTTAATATACTTCAATATTACTGTGTGAATAACTTGTTCAAAGACTTTCTTGGGCGGAAATAAAAATATTTCATTTGGAATGGGCCTATTCATGGCCACAGACTAGCCAAGAGCAGAGACGTGGCGTACGATGGAGTTTGCCCAGAAGGTGCCTATTCACCCTTGATTTGAAGGTTGACGGGTTATATGTTGTAGTTTTTTCAAATTTTCCAAATTTGTATATTTTCATATTTTTTCTACTCAGAATCGCGAGCTCTTTCGATCCTCATGAGCTGAAAAAAGTGTCCCGAGAATACAATACATTTTTTTGTTTTCCACTGAGTTACGGTCGAAGAAAGTGTATGAAAAATAGTAACTCAATGGATTTTTATTTTGGGACACTTTATTATTTCTATCAGGATCGAAAGAGCTCGTGATTCTGAGTAGAAAAAATGTAAAAAAGTCCAAAGTAGGTTTTTTTTTAAAACTACAACAAAATAAAAATCCGCCCTCTTAGAACCACTTAAGCTAGGCCGCTAATTTCACTAAACACGAGTTTTAACGGATAATAGCATCATAAACATACATAATCTATGGGCTTAACCAGTTAATGCAATATTATACTTACTTAACCCGAGATTACGCAAGCGGGCATTCTGGTTTAAAAAATACATGATATTATATCGCAAACCTAGATCAACACAGTATTAACTCAAAATTTATCAGTGTTTTAGCTAAGTTTATATTCGTGATCTACAAGTTCATAGATCTCAAATTTACCCGTAATTGATATATGGTTATATGGTTGAACGATTTGCCGCTAGTCAAGCCATAATAATTTTATTACATGTCGTCTCTTCCAGGTTCGACCAGAAGCTGAAGGACGCTGTAAACTTGAACACAACCGGAACATTACGGGTTATGAAGCTGGCTGAGAAAATGGAGAATTTAGAGGTAAATTCTGGGGGAGGCCTATGTCCAGCAGTGGACGTCAATTGGCTGATGATGATGATGAGAGGTAAATTAAAAAGGAGGACTATTAAAAAGTGGAATTCTTTACCGGCACATGTGTTTCCGCATACCTATATAAGTTGGGACCCTATAAGTTGGGACTTTAAACGAAGAGTGAAGAAGCATCTAGCGGGCCAGCAAGGCGGTGGCTGCTGCTGGTCTCCTGTTCGTTGCAGCCACTTTGTTGTGCCAATATTTAAAAAATATATCTCGAGTACACAATAAATCAACCTATCCATCCATGGTACGGTCTATTAAATAAGGCTTGCGTAATGTGATATATAAACGAACGATACCTACTCCTCCTGAAGTATGAGTGGCTTCTCCCGCGTTTCCGCTACTGCAGCTGTGGCCGGGTCGCATACCACATACCTACCACGATGGTCGATGCACCGTTATCTGCAGAATGGTGATGGTGATGAATAAGGTTTGCGTTGTATGTTGCTCTTAAGAGGGCGCATACACCCAAATTGCAGCACGGAGATTGCATTTTAAGATGTCTTAAACATGAAAATATGCCACAATATCATACATACAGAAACTACATCATATTTGCAAGGGCTGATAGGGAACAAATCCGCAAAGGATTGAAGTTCGCTCGATAGAAATCGACCACGAAAACATGTCTAATTTTCGGGGAGATTTTATTTCCTGACGTTACTTTGCATGCTATAATAGTAATAATTTAGTATTTTGTAGCTTAAACTAATGCCGAGGGCTGATAGGCGTAACTTTTTTTATAGGTTGTCATGTTTAAGAGATAGAGAGGTAAGAAGCATTTGGCGTATAGACCCTTTTTATTTCGCGCGCTGTGTTCTCTCCCGTCGCGCATTTCGCGCGATTTGCTATATCTTCTATTTCCATCCGTGGGCGCGGCCAGTCGCGATCACTCCGTTGAGACGAGAGGACTATGCTCGACGAGCTCATGACGGTAAAATGAATTTAATTAACTCTTTGAAGGTCTGTTTCACATTTAAACCGAAGTTTTGAACCATTGGGCAATATGACTAATAAATAAAACTTCATTCAACAAGTTTTTCATTCATCATTAATGAAAAACATTATCTTATCAGATTTTATAGTGGAAACTAGGGACATACATGCAGTATAAGCAAAAATAGCCGATGAATTTTTTGGATCGCGTAGGTTTGTATACAAATAATAGGTATTTCGTATGTAAGTCGCGAGACTCAAATTTTCAATCGAAAACGAGGAAGCTCGACCATTGGCGTCTACTTCAAAAATAACAGATTTCCTTGTCTGAAAAATTGGCATGCTTGTAACCAAAAAATGTTTAGCATGTGGAATACAGGGTGGAAATTCTTTTTGGGTCAGTGAGGGCAGCTACGAGATCCAGAGTAGCTACGCGAAAATGGTCTTGGAAGACCTTCCCTTTATTTTAACTTAATGAAGATTGGCGTTTAAAGATTTTGGAAAAAACATACAGGGTGCGTGAAAATGATCATTAGTGACAAACTTTTTTTTTGATGCCAATCGATCCTGTTTCTGTTCAGGATCAAAAGCATGTATGAGACCAAAAAAAAATTTTCGGCTAGAAAAGCCGCAAATCATGAATTAATTTTCCCATACAAATTGTATGAAAAATATTTTTGGTCACATACGAGTTTTTGATCCTGAACAGCAGAGTTGGGCATTTCGTAATCAATTCCCGATTACAATATCACTTGATTTTACTTTGTAATGTAGGTACTTATGGGTATCATATTACTTGTAATGTAATGTCGTGAAACGGAATATTACCATGACGTATGAAGGAGTCAGTAATAAATGTAATAATATAATCTATAGCATATAATACTTTGGAATTTTCGTCATTATACTCATCATCATCATCATCAGCTTATGGTAGTCCACTGCTGGACGTAGGCCTCTCCTATTAATTATGCATCTAGACGCATTAGGACATTATACTCGATTTCGACTAATTCACATACGTGGAATCTGAATTTAGGGTCCATTTTAAGATTCAAGATGGTGGCACAATTTTTTCTTTTTTTTGTCATTGTACTCGTTTTCGACTAATACACATACGTGGAACCCGAATATAGGGTCCACTTTAAGATCCAAGATGCTGGTAATTTTTTTGGAATTTTCGTCATTATACTCGATTTCGACTAATTCACATACGTGGAATCCGAATTTAGGCCATCTTGGATCTTACAATGGACCCTAAATTCGGGTCTCACGTATGTAAATTAGTCAAAAACGAGTACAATGACAAAAATGAAAAAAAAAAGAAAAAACTTGTGCCGCCATCTTGGATCTTAGAATGGACCCGAAAATCGAATACCACGGATGTGAATTAGTCAGAAACGAGTATAATGATGAAAAATGTTCCGCCATCTTGGATCTTAAATATATACTACATTTTCAGAATACGTTTTTAACTATCATGAAAGTGCTAGGATGTCAGATGTCAACTAGAATGACATAAATCAAAAACAATTTTCTTCGAGTAACAGTAACAAAATTACGTTTTAACTGTTCTAAGTAATGCAGATTACTAAAGTACTTGATTACGTTGGATTCAATATTATAGTAACGGATTACAATACCGATCCCAAAGGAATGGATTACAGGCGTAACCGTAGTACAGCATTACAGTAATTTTGATTATAGTAGTAATTCATTACTGCGGAATCGTCATTACTGGAATGTTTTATATTCTAATTCTAAAATTAATTGATTACGACCAACTCTGCTGAACAGAAACAGGATAGATTGGGGTCAAAAATGACCATTTTCTCCCACCCTGTATGCTGTTTCCAAATCTGTAAACGCCAATCTTTATTAATTTAAAATCGAGGGAAAGTCTTTTAAACCTATTTTGCGTAGCTCCTCTGAATCTGGTAGTTGCCGTCACTGACCCAAAAATAATTTCCATCCGGTATACAATCTGTTACCGGCATCCGGGCATTTATAAAAACCGGTAATATGAGTTACCTACCGTACTATAGTTTTAGTAAGTTCAATAATATAACCAAACATTTTCAATGGCCTTTGCCCAATGATTTGATGTTTACAGTATGTGACCGGCGACCGGGCATTTATTAAAATATGTCATTTAGAATAAGACAGAAAGTTGATTGCTCTCAACGTCACTCATATATCCTATAGGTATAAATTAATTTCGTCTCATATAATACCTAATGTTAATTACATTCATTCATTGTTAATGTTCGTCTTTGAGATAGTGATATTGTAAGACTGTTGATTACTTAAAAATACCTACTACACATAATTTTATTGATTATTTTATAGTTATTTACTTTGTTTCTATCATCCCTATGCTCTGTTACAACCAGCCCTGGGGGTAGGGATAATTGCAACAAATTCCATCCTTCACTGTGAGCCATTTTTTTGTAAAACTATTCGATGTATGAGGTTTATGTTGGTACTAAAAGATACATGAAATATGTGTCTATTGCACATAAAGATCCAAAGTTTGACAACTGCTACCAAAAAAATATAAAAAATCAAAAACTGAAAATTGTTACGTTCATACCTGGTCTCCCCTATAGATAATATTTATTGCAGCAAATTAATACACAAATAATTCCCTCGTCGGTATTTGAATTCTAAACACTATACGATACGTATACTTATGTATACTGAAATAAGATTGAAAATAAGTTGCATATCGAAAATAAGTTGCAAGAGAGAGATGGCCGAAATTTTCGTTTTTCGAAGTTCGCGATAAGCCTAGAGGATTAGCTAACTAAATACATATAATACTTAAATACAGCAACTAGTACCATCATGGAGGCTTTTATTGTCACTGAGTAAAGCCCGGGCCAGACGGTCACTGACAAGCCCCCGACCGCTCGACCTTGGTCAGTGGTGGCCGTCCGAGTTGTCTGGCTACACGGTCGATGACCACGCTCCGACATCAGTGTGTTCGGAATTTGTGGACCGACTGTACGTGCAATGGCTCCGTGTCTCTTAAAATTTCAGTAGCATTATTACTTTTGAGCACTGCCTATAAAAAAGAGAAAAACAGGAGGATATGGATGAAGCGATGGCTCAAGCAAAGACTGGTTTTAAGCCATTTAAATCTCGTCGATATGTTAGACTAAGACGATCCTCTTAATTTGTTTAGAAATAAATTCAAAGTATCGTATATCGGTGACGGTAAATCCCACAAACAGGGTAAGCTTTTATATAAATCTAATAATTCCACGATAAAATCGCGTTCGCATCTCTTTGCTTCCGTTACGATTTACGCTAATACTTTTAAGGTCAGAGTTCACAAACGTGCGCGCGCGACGATGTCCTGAGCGCACTGGCTTCGCGTGGTCAGCGACAGGCGACATCGGTCAGGAGCGCGCGCTTGATGACCAAGGGCGTCAGAAGGTCAAACGGAATTTTGTCGGTGACAACCGAACAATCCTGACCGAGGTTCGGGGCTTGTCAGTGACCATCTGGCCGGGGGAAGGCGTGATAAATAAATACAGTCGACTCTCGTTATTTCAAACCTGCGATAATTCGAACCTCTCTATAATTCGAAGTTATCACGAGTTCCCTAGAAGATCTCTTGCTATTTCGAAAAAATTCAATACATTTTTAAGCACTTGGTAATTCAAACAAAAAAGTAATAGCTCTACACAACAAAACCACGCGATAATTAGAACTCGTGGGCGTCAAACATTCGACAATTCAAAGTTATGAGATTAAAGAGGCAAGTACCCTTACATTTTAGAAAAGTTGCACGAGCATCTGTTGTTAATTAACCGACTTCAAAAAAGGAGGAGGTTCTCAATTCGACAGATTTTTTTTGTTGTATGTATGTTACCCGATATCTCCGAGAATAGTGAACCGATTTTAAAATTTATTTTTGTGATCGAACGTGTATTACCCCGAGATGATCCCGTTGCACCAAGTTGCGGTCTGATGATGGGATCTTGGAGAAATCGAGGGATCTCTTCAATTGTTATAGGTACATGTATGTCGCTTTTGGTAATTTTCATTCATTTACAAGAATTTGCATTCAGAAAGTAGGATTTGAGAAAACCAATGATGGAAACAAATCGGGAATTTTTACATATATGTTTGCCACTCAGTTAAGTTACTTTTCCGTTGATTATGTGTACAGATTAAAAATTTACGTTAGTTATGAGTCCTAGAAAGTATAGATGCTTGACGATTGCTGAAAAGAAGGACTTAATCGTAAAAGTGGAAGTAGGTGGGAAGAAAAGTGAAAAAAAAATGCATTTGTCAGTTGATTATTACTTAACACCTCGTACTTTCATTTTTTCTCCCGAATATTTCCGACCATTTGATATTTCAAACTCTCGATAAATCGTAATATTTGGATAGGTCCTTCGAGTTTCGAATTAACGAGAGGCGACTGTACACAAATAATTCCCTCGCCGGTATTTGAACTCTAAACACTATACGATACGTATAATTATGTATACTGAAATATGATTGAAAATAAGTTGCAAGAGAGAGATGGCCGAAATTTTCGTTTCTCGAAGTTCGCGACAAGCCTAGAGGATTAGCTAACTAAATACATAAAATACTTACACACAGCAACTAGTACCATCATGGAGGCTTTTATTGTCACTGAGTAACGAGATGAAGATTTTAGAATTGTAACTAACGTGAGACTCTAACATATTTAAATATTTAACAAACGGGTTACTCACACATGTCCGGCAATTATCGACGTAAATAAATTACGTGAATAACCCGTTTGCTAAATATTTAAATAATGATGATACCTAGATGAAGATTCTTGACAATGTCCTGAACACTATTTAATTAAAAAATGTAACTAAAGAAATTGAACTCAAATAAAAGCCCGCTTGATGGTAACAGACTGTATGTATATCAGTTATCACTTGAAATGTAGTAATAAACCCAAACTGAGCGCGCCTCCATAGTTACAGTCGACAAAAAGTGTGGTCTACCAGTTTTAGACTTTATTATGATTAATTCATCATCATCATAATCATCATCATCATATCAGCCAAAAAACGTCTACTTCTGAACGTAAGCCTCCCCCAAAGATTGCCACAATGACCGGTCCTGCGCCACCCGCATCCAGCGGGGTGAGGCGGGCGGCGACGGGTGGTGACGTGGCAGCGGGGGGAGGCGGGCGGCGGTGGGTGGCGGCGGGTGGAGGCGGGCGGCGACGGTTGGCGGGCGGCAGCGGGGGGAGGTGGGTGGCGACGAGTGACGGTGGGTGGCGACAGCGACGGTTGGTGACGGGTGGCAGCGGGGGGAGGAGGGTGGCGACGGGTGGCGGGCGGCGACGGGTGGCGTTGAGTGGCGACGCGTGGCAGCGGGGGGAGGTGGGTGGCAACTGGTGGCGGCCACGCAACGCGCACGTGCACGCATCGGGTGTGACCCCGCCTTTATGATTGCACATAATTATAAATAGTACTAGACAATTCAATCTTTAAAAATATTGCCACGTTTCATGTAGTTGCTCCGGCATATACTATGCGAGTGTGCGAGCGGGAGGACAGTAGGCGCGCCGTCACGCACACAGAGAAATGCATGCTTAGCCAAGTTGCCAAGCGCTAGCGCTTAGTAGCGTATCGTAGTTTTCCCTCTCTGTCACTCTTTCATATTATTGCGACAAAGACAGTTAGCTACGATTGACGCCTAAGCGCTAGCGATTGGCAACTTGGCTAAGCACCCAGGAGCGGGGCCCGTGGGTGAATTCACGTTTTTTCCTAGGTTGATGCCCACTCTTAAATACATACCCCCTTAGTCATAAACGATGCTTCCTTAACTTAGGAGACCTTTATGAATAAGTATTTCCTTTATTTATTTTCTCTCTTAAGTTAGGTATTTCATAATATGATCATAAAAGTAAGATACAATAAAACATACACAACATATAAAAACATTATAAAAAACCTAACCTAGAGTGCCGCCGGCAACGGGGCGGGCCCAAGCTGCCGGTGGTTAAGGTCGCAGAGAACGGAACCGACGGACTATCCGCGCCATGTCCAGGATTTATTATATTATTATTGTGGTACAGATAAACTACGCTTCGATAAGAAAATAATTGTCATTCGTTTATAGTATGATGTGATTACACTACTGTTTAATTCCTTTGTACGTAGCCTACTAGAGAGCAATTGCATGATCTGGAACCCCCACGAGAAAAAATATACCCTGTTAATTGAAAAAGTGCAGAAGCAATTCGTAAGATTTCTTTACATGAAATTATATGGTTATTATCCGTACATGTACCCCACGCCATTTGTACTGGGAATGGTGACATACCAAAGTCTGGAAGTGCGTAGACAAATATTCTCCGTTAAATACATTTACAGATTAGTCAGAGGGGTAATAAGTAATCCGTGGCTATTGCAATTTGTGCATTTCAAGGTGCCGACGCATTTTGCCAGAACAACGCTTCGGCCCCGCTTGATGCCGTTCTTTGCGATACCTGTGACTCGCACAATTGCACTAGTTACTAGTCCACTATATGTGGCTCTTAGCAATATTAATAGTATTTTGGAATCAGACCCCACATTGGATTTATTTTCGCAAACTGAATCCAGGTTCTTGGCTGCGGCCGCACGCTATCTCGAAATTCTCGAATCGATCTCCACACCATCGAACCTAATTATTTGATTATGTATTTCAATTTATCTGACATTGTAATTATACCTAAGGCTTATTTTTATTTTATCTGAATGTATGATATTCTCTAGTTTTAAGTAATAACCTATAACTTGCATGTTTGGTTTAACTGTAAATGTAAGTTGGTTAATAAATAAAATAAAATAAAATAAAATAAAATAGTACGGTCAAATCGTACATAATTTTACCCTAAACTCGCAAATCAAGTAGTATCGCTGCATTTTTGGTATGTTGTTTAGACACCATAGGACAGTATAAAACCATATTTTGCAAGCAAAAAAAAGTTGTGCTAGCTGGGTAGTACGTGAAAAACTGCGAAATTTACTGCCTTTTTTTAGTTTCTGATTTTTATTTAAAAAACCTTTCGTTTTTTGATATCATATGTAAGTAAACGTTTAAAGACTAATAAATTTCCAACAAGTTGAGCTAACATGCATTACCGTAGGTCTTATAGTTTCAGAGATTCGAGACTTTAAAAAGTACCCCTTTTCGTAAACTAGATAAAATTTTGTGTTTTGCTAACGTTTTCGACTTAATATCGCCTCACCTAATTATGCTACGAAAAACATGCAATAATGACCTTATAGCGCACTTAATATTCTTAAAGTTAAGGTAAAATTAGGTCTGTGAACTTTGTAGTTGAAAGTATAAACCCGAAATTCCAAAGGCAGGAGGCCCGCTATCTAAGTTTTTCATACAAATCGCAAGTCGAGTTGCAAAGCTGCAATTTTGGTATATTATAAAGGCCTTATAGATATATACGAAAATGCATATTAAAAGAAAAACAAAAAAAATTATTTGGGCATAGGACGTAAAAAACGGAAAAAAATCGCACTTTTTTTAGTTTTTGACGTTTTACTAAAAATCTATTATCTTTTCGATACTGATTGCTATAAAACTAAGAAAGAACATTAAATTTGAAAGGATTTGAGCTGCGTTGCATCACCGTAAGTTATATATATTTTGAGATACGACATTTCATAAAGTGCGCTTTTATCAAAACATAAACAAATTTTAGGTTACGTTAAAGCTATTCACTAAATATTGGCAAAACGTTCGCGCTAAGAAAAAAAAGTAATTGTTGATAATAACTACATTAAATTTGGAACAAATTGAGCCGATAACAATTACTGTAAGTCTCATAGTTGGGGGTGTACGAGGCTTCAAAACATGCATTTATTTTCTTAACTTAATGAAGGGCACATTTTGAAATGTCGTATCTCTAAATCTATATAATTTAGGGTAATGCAAGGTAGCTCAAATCCTTTCAAATTTAATATTCTTTCATAGTTTTATAGCAATTAGTATCAAAAAGTTATAGTTTTTTAGTTAAACGTCAAAAACTAAAAAAAGTCCGATTTATTTTCAGTTTTTTACGTCCTATACCTAAATCCTTTTTTTTTCTTCTTGTAATATGCATTTTCGTACATCCCTATAGAGCCTTTATAATATACAAAAATTGCAGCTTTGCAACACGACTTGCCATTTGTATGAAAAACTTAGATAGCGGACCTCCTGCGTTTTGAATTTCGCGTTTTTAGTTTCAATTACAAAGTTTACTGGCCTGATTTTAACCTTAAATGAAAGAATATTAATTGCGCTATAAGATAATTATTTCATGTTTTTCGTAGCATAATTAGGTAAGGCGATATTAAACCAAGAACGTTAGCAAAACTCAACATTTTATCTAGTTTACAAAACAGGGTACTATTTGAAGTCTCGAATCTCTGAAACTATAAGACCTACGGTAATGCATGTTATCTCATCTTGTTACAAATTCATTCATCTTTAAACGTTACCTGATGCATATTGTCAAAGAACGTAAGGCTTTTTTTATAAAAATCAGAAACTAAAAATAGACAGTAAATTTCACAGTTTTTCACGTATAACGCAGCTAGCACAACTTTTTTTTGCTTGCAAAATGTGGTTTTATATTGCCCTATGGTGTCTAAATAACATACCAAAAATGCAGCTTTACTACATGTTTTGCGAGTTTAATGTACGATTTGACCGTACTATTATATGTAGTAGTTTATATGAAGGGATGTTTACAAAAACAACATAACTACATTGAGCATAACTTTATAGGAGAGCGATAAAACTAAATTCCTTTTTAAATTATATTCATTAAAGCTTAATATTCAGAAGCGGTAAAGATATATAACCACTAAGTTAAGATTACCCGTTTATTTGTGTTGCGGCTCATTACTTTTTTTGGAAAAAATAAAATAAGCCTTGCCACTTACGTTGTTTTTGTAAAATCTTGAGTAGTTACGTTGTTTTTGTGCAAAACTTGATGAACATTTTTGTAAAAAGATTTTTTTTTTGTTGAAAAAAAATCGTCGTATACGTTAATATTCCCCATTTTATAAGTCGATTTAGAATATGGTTTACTCTGAGTATTAATGCTGCAGTTTCATTCGACACTTTTTAGTGCAGCTTAGTATGGGAAATGAAATATTTTCCATTTTTTTGCCATACGGCCTTTGATGACGAACAGTATGACATCAAAAACTCAAATTTGGAAAAAATGCTAGTTATGTTGTTTTTGTAAACATTCCTTCATATATTCTTCCTTTGTATATCCAGATACTTGTCCACCTATCAACCGCCTACTGCCGCTGCGAGCTCGACGTACTGGAAGAAAAGCTGTACCCCGCCGTCCATAAGCCCGCCTGGATCATGGACATCGTGGAGTGGATGGATGACGCCATGTTGGACTATTTGGAACCCAAGTATTTTGATTATAGCGCCATCTATGGTTGAAGACTGTTTGATTAGTTTGATTACAGAGCCATCTGTTGTTGAATGGCGTAAATCGCAACAGCGTTAACTTTAAATTTTGAACGTTTTCTTGTCGTTTTCTTTTTTTGTATGTAGTTTAGTTAGACTATGCTCGAGTATTTGGAGCTCAAGTATTTTCATTATTGCGCCATCTATGGTTGACGGCAGTTTGATTACAGAGCCATCTGTAGTTGAATTTCGTAAATCGCAACAGCGTTAACTTTAAATTTTGAACGTTTTCTTGTGCCGCATCACTCGTTTTTTATCTCTTTTTATATGTAAGTTAGACTAAGCTCGAGTATTTGGAGCCCAAGTAATTTGGTTATAGCGCCATCTATTGGTTGATGGCATTTTACAGTGTCATCTGTTGTTAAATGACGTACATTTTTGCGACTTCGTTTAACTTTAAATTTTGAGCTGTATCTTATAGTATGCCGCGTCGCGTTTTTTTATACTTTAGAACCCACATTTATTGAGCGATGACTAGGTTATAATTGTTTTTAGAAATGATCCTTAGCTTCTGACCGTGAAGTAAATTCTAGTCGAGTCTTGACATGGCTTCAATTGGTTTAGTGTACATAGGCACATCCAAATGTGCGTGAGTCTAGACTCTAGTGTATCCTCTGTTTGCTTATGTCATCTCATCACTCTTATTTTACATAGCTATAGAGACTATCGCCAAAGCATGTGAGAAGATGAATAAGTTAGGTCAAAATTAACGTATTGAAAAGATTGATGATGGGCAGCAGCGTCATCATAGTGGACACATTACTGCGATCGCCAATCCGCTTGCCCAGCGATTTTGGGCATTTACCTCCTAATGCGTCTATACGCATAGTTAATAGGAGAGGCCTACGTCCAGCAGTGGACTATCATAGGCTGATGATGATGATGATGATGAACGTATTTTGATTATTCCACAGACTGATCGCGCCTGAGCCAAACACATACGCCTACACCAAAGCCATCACCGAAGACATGGTGGCGGAATATGGGAAGAAGTTCCCGGTTGCCATCGCCAGGCCTTCTATTGGTAAGAGCGCCATCTGTGGGCGGTTCGGCGACTATCAAGCAGCTTCAAAACGTTAAACGAAGCGAGCACTGTATGCAATTTCGAGTTGATTTTGATACTCAAAATGGCAAGGGCATCTTCCAAATTGTTTTTTATTTGTTAAAATACAATTGTTTTTACTTAAAGCCCGCTCCCCATCCGTAAGCAAATAACGCGAACTAACGAAGGTACATCTATTACGTATTGGTTGCTAATTATTTTGTTAATTTCAGTGGTGGCATCCCTAAAGGAACCGATCCCCGGCTGGGTGGACAACTTAAATGGACCTACCGGTTTAATCATTGGAAGTGGAAAAGGTATACGTCTATCCTATTTTAATTGACCTTTAGTCTGGCGCAAAGTCTGCCAAACCAAATTTGGCAGTTACAGTAGGAATAAAATACGATACACATATTTTTTTTCAGTTTGAGCATAAGAAAGAGGTGGTATCATTATCTGTGTTTATGTTTAAACTGAATAAAACTTTAGCCAAACTATATCGTCGGTTAACAACCAAAACTCACTAAGTAGCAAATAAGTACCTACTTGAAATAGAGATCGTATCTAAATTCTGATTCAATACTGAGATAAGAAGTTGCGAAGAGTAGTGACAGTTTTTATAGTGAGTTTTGGTTGTCAGCCGACGATTAGCTACCCTACCTATCTAACGGGTTGCCAGGTTGCTACTTATGAAATCTAATTACTTAGGCCTTGCACTTTGTTGCTTAGACTATACTCTGTTTGGTTTGGTGTTGAAAAAAAGGTAAACAATCTTGCAGTATCTTTTTATTGACAACTACGAGTAGAAAATAAGTTTAAGCAAATATACATAATATAACAAGGAAATACAGTGTTTTACATTGTTTTTGATTCATTAAGTACCTAGTTTGTATTTTTATATACATTTTTCAATAAAAAGACACTGCAAGATTGTTTACCGTTTTTTAAACACCAAACCAAACAGAGTATAGACTTGCAATTTGAAACTGGATTAATTTGTTTTACAAGCGACCTCTATTGGTGGCGTAATGTATGTTTTCTATTTGTACAGGCGTTATTCGTACGATGCACTGCGAACCCTCGTACCTGGCTGATGCAATGCCGGTAGATGTCGTTGTCAATGCTTGTATCCTTCTAGCCTTCACTACTGCCATCGAAAGGTAATTACCAAAATACGGTAAAAATGTGATTTCATAAACAGACTTTCTCAGTTCACTGCTGTCTGCTGAATATAGACCTCTCCTATTACTCAGCGCAGGCTACTAACTAACTTACTAAGCTATGAACTATCGGCTATAAACACGAACAAAAGTTACGCACTCCCGTGTAAATAAAAGAGATATGGCGATACTCGTCCAGCTATCAGCGATTTAAGAGATTTTCTTTATTCGTAGTTTTTTTTTATGTGACGAAGGTAAACAACTGAGCTCTCAGCCCACCTGATGGAAAGCGGGAACTGGCCTGCTACCGCGAACATCTAAGTTCGCAAATTTCGGAGATTTTTCTCTGTCACTCTAATGACACCTTCGTTGGAGTGACAGAGACAAATCCCCGCAATTTGCGAACTTCGATGTTCGCGGTAGCAAGCCTGAGGTCCATGGACATAGTGACCGAAAAATCGCCTTTGCGCTGCCTACCCTGAGGACTTAGATGAATTGCTATGCCAGTAATTACACCGGCTATCTTACCTCCAAATCGGAACACAGTATTAACTAAGCGGCAGGTTAATGGATAAGATGGTGGTAGCTATCCGGGCGGATCCTGCACGAGGTCCTACCACCAGAAAACAGCAGTTTGGATCAGTAAACATTTTAAGTTGATCCTATGTTACTCCATGATAACGATAGATGGCGTTTTTGTCAACAGACCTCAAGAGGCCAAATTCTTCAATATCACCATGTCAGGTTCACTACGTTGTACCTGGGGAGAGATGATTAAACTAGGTACGTACAGCGTACACACCATTCATTAATATCTATAATTTAAAATGTACACACGCTGTCTGATAGCGGAGGGGCTAGGACGCTCACAAATATCTTACCAGGGTCGCGTTTTATAAAGTTACAATTTACAATTTTGCTGTTTGCCTGTCTTTCTATACGTGCAGGCGTTAGAGAGGCAAACAGCGAAATTGTAAAATGTAACTTTATGAAACGCGATCCAGGCTTCGATTTTAATGGCGCTAGAGTGCACGTTTTTATGTAGGTACCTAATACCGAAACGAAAGCCATTAGAGTTTTTTTGAGTACCTAAATCTATTATCACGAAAATCCTCTTTCTCCCCACATTGTTGGATCCAGTGTCCGATCTAACAGTAAGCACCAAGAGATATTTCACAAAACGAGCATCGAGTACGTATTGCTATATTATCGAGTTACGACATTTTCAAATATGTCGAGAATCGGGATACTTTCAATGTAAATTACGTGAGTGACCCAAACGATTTACACGTGTATCGAACCACTTTTTTCATAAAAAGTGCCTTAAAAAGAGAAATTTACGCACGCGAAGAGTGCTCAAAGTTTACTTCTCCGCACTAGTTAGGAAAATATTGTTGTGTAAAAGAAGAGTGACGACATCTAGCCATGGCTACATGATACATGTCATTGGATAATGTTGATGCTTGACGGTTAAGACGAATTTTATTTACCATGTTCTTTTGCAGGCGAGTACTGGGTCAACATGTTCCCGCCCACCATCGCGCTGTGGTACCCTGGCGGCTCCATCAAATCTTACTGGCTGTGGCACCAGTTCTGCCTGGTCACCACGCAGCTGCTGCCCGCTTACTTGATCGATATGCTGCTGTTTCTCCTCGGGAAGAAGACTTTGTGAGTATTTTGTGGATTGTTCTTCTTCAGGGGAGTACTGGGTCACCGTCGTACTGTAGTACGCTAGTCCCAAGTCCTACTGGCTGTGGTACCAGTTCTGTCTGGTCACCACGCAGCTGGCGCCCGCTTACTTGATCGACATGATTCTGTTCCTGCTCGGTAAGGAGACTTTGTGAGTATTTTCTGGAATGTTTGCAAGGGAGTACTGGATGAACATGTCCCCGACCACCATCACCAAGTGACGCCAAGTTTCTTACCGGTTCTTCTTGGGTCAGTGGTGTAGGGTTAGAAGTAGGTAGTTTTAATTTTATGTGCAACTTAGACCATTCAGAAGAGTTTGTTGCTATCCCAATTTTAATAAAGAATCATTTGACTTTGACTTTCGTGCTGTGGTACCCTGGTGGGTCCATCTAGTGCTTCTGGATGTGGCACCAGTTCTGTCTGATCACCACTCTGCAGCTGCCCGCTTATTTGACATGCTACTGTTCCTGCTCGGGAAGAAGACTTTGTGAGTATTTTGTAGAATGTCCTTCTTCAAGGGAGTACTGGGTCAAAAAAAGGGCTTGTGGTCTAGGGGTAAAACTATGCGGCGGTCGTGGCTTTCATCCCTAGCTCGTACCAATGAGTTCTTCAAAAATTTATATACGAAATATCGTTTGATATTCACAAGTGCTTTACGGTGAAGGAAAACATCTTGAGGAAACCTGCATACATCTGCGAAGAAATTCAAGGGTGTAAGTAAAGTCTCCAACGAGTAGTTGTTCAGCGTTGGGCGCAAATAGGCACGTTTGATGTCGAGTTGCGGAAAAATGGGCAGAATACAACAACAACAGGTCTGCCTGCTCACCACGCAGCTGCAGCCCGCTTATTTGATCGACATGCTGCTGTGTCTGCTCGGGAAGAAGACTTTGTGAGTATTTTGTGGAATGTTTGCAAGGGAGTACTGGATGAACATGTCCCCGCCCACCATCGCCAAGTGCCGCCAAGTTTCTTACCGGTTCTTTTTGGGTCAGTGGTGTACGGTTAGAAGTAGTTAGTTTTAATTTTAGTGTATAACTTAGACCATTCAGAAGAATTTGTTGCAATCCCAATTTTAATAAAGAATCATTTGACTTTGACTTTCGTGCTGTGGTACCCTGGTGGGTCCATCTAGTGCTTCTGGCTGGGGCACCAGTTCTGTCTGGTCACCACGCAGCAGCTGCCCGCTTACTTGATCGACATGTTGCTGTTTCTCCTCTCTACGAGTACTCTCTCGAGTACTCTCTCCAGCGTTGGGACTAGGCAAAATAGGCACGTTTGATGTCGAGTTGCGGAAAAATGGGCAGAATACAACAACAACAGTTCTGCCTGGTCACCACGCAGCTGCAGCCCGCTTATTTGATCGATATGCTGCTATTTCTCCTCGGGAAGAAGACTTTGTGAGTATTTTGCGAAATGTTCTTCTTCAGGGGAGTACTGGGTCACCGTCACGCTGTAGAACGCTAGTCCCAAGTCCTTCTGGCTATGGTACCAGTTCTGTCTGGTCACCACTCAGCTGCTGCCCGCTTAATTTGATCGACATGCTTCTATTTCTGCTTGGGAAGAAGACTTTGTGAGTCCATACATACGTCATCACCATCAGCCTATCTCAGTTCACTGCCTCTCTTATTAACTATCGTGTATAAACATATTAGGAGGTAAATGCCCATAATCGCAACGCTGGGCAAACGGATTGGCGATCGCAGTAGTATGTCCACGCCACTATGATGATGCTGCTCCTCATCACCAATCTTCAATAAATAAATGGTCAATGAGACTTCAAAATCTTCAAATCCCTTATTTGACTCTTACGATACCCATGGGAAGAGTTGGTGTGGAGACAAATGTATTCTTACTGCCGTCACCACACGGGCAACACTAACTAGCGGTTACAATTGTGGTAGACACACGTCTTTGAGTGGCTTAAGGTTGTAGTACCTTCGAAACATTAAGTACAGATATATGTCGCTAGTGATTAGCTTCACAATACCATTGTCTAAATTCGCTGTGATCGAAGGAAGGTCGTATGGTGTAATTGGAAGCACGTTGGATCGGCAATCCAGAGGAAGCGGGTTCGAATCCCATGACAACCAGAGTCTTTCGCAGTTGATTTTTTCCATGAAAAGCACATCTGTTACGACATTGTGGGATTAACTAGCGGTGATTTAACACTAACTAAAACTAATGGTAACCCTTATACGTAGTATCTGAACTAAACTAAAACAAATTAACCCCAATTGTGAATACTTTGTGCAAGCGAATTTTTTTGGATAAAGTATGAGTCGGAACAGGGATTTATTGTAATTCATGATTATACCTAGATATTTTTCTAGTGGAACGAGAGATTGACAAAATCAAACATCGACATAATTTTTATCGATAAGTTTTGTAATAGTCGATAAATAAATTTAATAATAAATAATAACGTAGAGATGAGTTACCTACAGGAATGCAAATCCTATTCAAAATGCTAATTTTTTCTCTTCTATTGAATACCCATCAAATGAACAAAGACTCTAACGCCATAGGCAATAATTAATATGAAATATTAGATATTTAAAAATAAAGCGTAGAAGGGTCCTGTATTTCTTGGTTACCTGATTTTATTAAGTTTGTATCTTTATGACAATTGGGTGTACTCATCGATAACTGTTATGTCGATGTTTCATTTTGTCAATCTCTCTTTCTTGCTAGAAAAATATCGAGGTATATTTATGATATTATTACATTGAAGACTTGTTTTACAGTATGGTGAAAGTTCAAGAGCGAATCAGCCACGGGTTAGACGTACTTCAATACTACACCACAAAAGAATGGCATTTTCGGAACACTAACTTCACTGCCCTTCGATCCAAGGTACTTATATAGGTACTTTATTATGTTCAAAGATCCTATTATACAGTCTTTACTGCGACCATATATAACATGGACGTCTAACGCCAGCTCAAAACTGCCCCCAAAACCAATTGTTCAATTGTGCCAAGATGGGCAGGACATTGCTCTTTTCTTAACACCGCGCATATTTCGACGCAACATCTGTGACATATGTTTATAGAATATAATAAGGACTTTGATGGACCAATGACAACTATTTTTAAATGGCGGTTTAAGTTTTTATAGGTTGATATTGAAATTCATTACCGTGATGCATTGAAGAGGGGGTGACACTTGTCAACTAAAATTCAGGACCGTTTTTGAAAAGCAATTAAGTATGGCGTGCGGCTTCCATGTTTTATTTGTTCGTAGAGTCTTTACAATATGCTATTCGGTTTATATTTATTTTTAACAGGTCACTCACGTGAGTGACTCGGTATATATTTTTTTCAATATTAACAACTGATGCCGTGTGTAAGTATAATACATGTACTTACTTTCTTACTGTGTTTCTTAACATTGGAGTAATTGGAAACACTTGTTGATTGCAAGTGGATTAAGATAAGTGCACACGGCATCAGTTGGTTCACCCGAAAACGTCAGCAAATATTTATTGCAAGAGAATGTTACATAAGCAATTTAGTTAAATCAGCGATGAATAACAACAAATATGTTGCTTTTAATGCTGTGATCGTATTTTATATTTAAAACTAATACTCATCATTACTGTTACCTAAGCATCATAATCTTAATCATCTACACATAATATTAATTGCATATTATAAGAAATTTATTTAATAACGTACCTATATACGTATTATAAATTAACTTACAATATTGAAGTAAAAAACTAGACCTTAAAAGTAAACTTAAAAAAAACAAAATTACATAGGTACATAAAAATACCATTAATTGCATTACTCGCAAGATTTGAATAACCAATCAACCACAGCCAATTATCGAGATGAGGTAGGCGAAACCAAATAAAAGTTTGTAAAAAGGGATTTCATCATTAAGCCATAATACGTCCAATGCTGAACATAGGCTTCCCTTTTGGACATCCACATACACCGACCGGTTGGAAGCGACCAGCATCCAGCGTCCGGCTTTCATAAAGTCGTCTGTCCATCTTGTGGGACGCCCTACGTTGTGTTTACCAAGCCGTGGTCTCCACTCGAGCACTGAATTTCGACCCCATCGGCCATTTGCTCTGCGTGCAATCTGGCTTACCACTATTTTTTGTTAAAATTATTGATATTTACTACAGTATTAACGTAAAAATATATCGTGTTTTGTATGCGTATGCGTGATGTCAAATGCTATGGAAAGTCAGCCATATTTGTTTACCTTTTTTACTTTCAACTGTAAAATGTTATAAGTGGTTTAGTGATGAGTCGTTCCTGGTAGATAATTTCCCATGGAGAAAGTCTCCACTTGGGAATATTCCCCATACTGTGTTGGAAAAGTTACCAGGAACTACTCATGACTAAGGTGGTTTTACGGTAGGTATTTTTCATGTTTCAGGTGTCAGAGGCGGATAATGAAACGTTCTTCACGGATGTGAGTAAGGTGGATGTGAACGATTATTTGAAGAACTACATGATTGGGGCTAGGGAGTATTGCTGCAAGGAGGACCCTAGCAATCTGGAGCGGGCTAGGAAACTGCATAAGATGTGAGCATATCCTATCTTAGTCCATACGTATTTAAGGACGCATTTGAAGATAATGCCTATAATCGCTTTAGGCGATGGCAGTACCTAGTGTGTCTACTATGATGACGCTACCTACCATCCATCATCAAGCTGTATACAGTGTGTAAATCTAATACGGGCGATCAATTAAACCAGGCATGGGATTCATTAGTGTAATCATGGATTACAAGGTTTTTTTAAAGTTACTCTTAATTATGACCCTACAGAATTTTTTTAAGATTATCGGAGCAGCAATGTAGGTACGAACATTTGTTTTTGTTGACATGGCAGTTATGTCATCTGCTTTTGAAATTAGCTGTCAACGAGTGCTGAACTCGCGTAGGTATGTTGCTCTACATTGCGCGCCGAATTATTTTGTATGGAAAATTTTGTTGCTCTAATTTTAAGAAAAAGTTATTTGAATGTACGTATTATGTCGTAAACTAACGCCAGTTAAGAGCTTCGCCCGTATTAGACTTAGACCCTGTATTTGGGCCGCCTTGTATATGTATGTATCTTATTTGATATTTTTCACAGACGTTACTACGTAGACCGTGTGACCCGTTGCATCCTGATCTTCCTGTTCTGCTGGTTCCTCTACAGCTACGCGCATGTGTTCACCGCAGCCATCGAATACCTTGATGTTTCCTTGAAAAATATATCACCATACTAATGTTACATTTGTACTCAGGTGGGAAAAATCCACAAGGCTGTAAAGATAGTTACCAATTCTTTTGAGTGTTTTTACATTAATTTATCACAGATAAGTTTCGTATATCTGGCTTAGCCCTATAGATATATGTGATCACCTGATCACTTAAATCTACATATTTAATAACACACCCTAAAGATATGGTATTTGCCGGAGGTAGGACCTCGTGCAGGGTCCGCCCGGATAGCTACCACCGTCTTTCCCATTAACCTGCCGCTAAATAGCAGTGTTTGCACTGCTGTGTTTCGGTTTGGGGTAAGATGGCCGGTGTAATTACTGGCATAGAGGCAATCCATCTAAGTCCTCAGGGTAGGCAGCGCATAGGCGATTTTCTGATCGCTATGTCCATGGGCCTCAGTTCCTGCTTTCCATCAGCGGGCTGAGAGCTCAGTTGTCTACCTTCGTCACATAAAAAAAGTCTTGTGGATTTACCCAGATACTGTTTGTTTCTTTAAACAACATTTAAACAGTAATGTGTATACAAGATACTTATTGTGATTCAAATTAAGATTCATATTTTCTGTTTTCTGCTCGTTGCATGCACGAGCCACTCAGTGATTATTAAAAAAAAATGTAGGTACAGTCGCCATTTGTAGAAGAGTGCTCATAAATATCTGAGCAGCGCTAGCGATTGGCAACTTGGCTAAGCATTCAGGCTTCTATCATCAATATCGTCATGACATTAGAGTATTTAGAGTGCATGTATAGATATTTTTGATCATCGTGGTCTCTCCAATATATCTGGATGCTTAGCCAAGTTGCCAATTGCTTACGCTTAGTAGCGTATCGTAGTTTCCCTCTCTGCCACTCTTTCATATTAGTGCGACAAAGACAGTTAGCTGCCTTTCGTTTATGATTGACGATTAAGCGTTTTGGCAACTTGTCTAAGCACCCTGATGACGACTGTGCATTTGGATGAAGTCTTTGCTGAAACGAGATACCAAATATTCCAATGTATTAGAAAGTTTTTTAGAAATGTTAAATTTACTGCACATAGTGTTTAATTTGTGAACCGGATAACGAGCCGCTATATGTATACCGGGTGTGGCCTGTAACAGGAGCAATAAATCAAATGGAAGACTCCTCTGACTGCCTCTAGTTATTCGCAAAAGGTCCCAGTGTTTTAAAGTTATCCATTAAGGAGAAACAGTATGTTAAAGTTACGACCTATGAGTGATGTATCTAGGTATCACAACATTGTATCTTATTAATGATTAAACATATTGGTAGTTCAGTGGACATAAAACTAAATGAGCTAAAAAGTTTTTTTGAACTCATGGTTTTTTAACTGGTTTAGCAAAAAAAAAAATTTTTTTTTTGTGTTACACCGATTTACCTTTTTTGGTATAAGTCGACTGCAGTAAAACTACATAAAAAAAAGGAAAAAAATGGTTTTTTTTTTTGCAAAAATTTTTTTTTTTTTAAGTTTTAACTATTAAATTATGACTATTTATTGGGTTATTAGTGTACCGTTTCATTTTTGCTCCTATTACAGGCCACACCCTGTATATACGACCAATTATGAGGTAAACTTTAGCGTTTACAATAATGAGCAGTGATCAGTTTTTTGGATTCACCCTAGCGGGATTGCGCGTAAAAAAAAATACGGGTGTGACTATTTTTTTTAACACTTTTGTATTATACACACAAGAGCATACTTTATGAAACAGAAATATGGCAATATAATTAAAGTTTATTTTTCAAGTTACTATAGGAGACCCGCCGGGAGAATCCAAAAAACCGATCACAGATAATGAGATAGGATAGGACTGTACTTCAATTTTGTTATAGTGTTAATAGTGCATAATTTGTTTGAGATATGTAAATAAATGTAATAATGGATGATTTAGTGTTTACAATTATCGTCGACCATCCCTAAAACACATTTATTTAAGACATGAAATTAGTTACGAGTCACTCACGTAAATTCGTTCGAAAATAGTTCATCTTTTGAATAGTGACACGAGTCTTGCTAAAGAAACCTACTACACTTTGGAGTGAGTGACTCATTAATCAATTGCGCATTCCTACATTACTACCCTGGCAGCCAGGGCCTGGCTTATTAAAATGCTTTGGATGCATAGTCATGAACAATTTATTTCGCCTTATAACGAGTTATGGTGGAAAATTGAAAATGTCCCTCTCTGTTGTCAAGATTTTAAAGAGTGGGCAACGTGTCTCCACTTAATTTGTTGCTAGAGGCTATGTTAGCTGCTAAACATCAAGTAACCTATACGCTTGTTTGCCTCCTATACTGTATAATGGATGTTATCGTGAATAGATAACGACGTCAACGATGTTAGCGCTGACAAATAAAATACTATGTAATTATAATGATAGTTTATTTTATGTACAACAATAATTTCATCAACAAATAAAATACACCTCTTGACTAATAAAAGCTGAATAAATGCAGCTCTTAATAATGTAAATAATTAAAAACTATACTACAATACATACATTATTAACATATGTAACGTGATTATTAAATATAAAAGTCCGATCTAAAAGCTGACTATTGCATAATTTTGTACTTGATATCTATGTGGATAATTACCTACATTAAAATATCACAAAATATTAGGCTCAAATCATTTCATTTCAAAACAAATTCTTGCCTATAATGTACATGCTATTTTGTTAGATATAAGAATAATAGAAACTACATTACCATTTCACCATAACCAGATGAACATCTAATAATTTACATTTATCTATTGAGCATTAATGTCACTATTAAGTTATTTAATATGGTATTATTCTATTTATATTGGACGGACTGCGTAACTAAATATAAATTTAACTATAATTTCGCTTATAACGAGTAAACATTAAATAACTAGCTTTTATTAAAACACCATCGATATAAACATCCTGATATAATAATATATGAAATACGCGCAGAGTGAGTATAAGATGATAGTGGTGACCTTGTCGAGGTAATACAATCTGAAAGAGAGAAAAAAATTATAAGTCACTCACGGGGAAAATAGGTTAAATATTTTGTGACCCAAACATACATTATTATTCAAACGGGTCACTCACGACGTGTCTGTCTAATTTATAATCTTGATATGTTAGGATTTATTAATAGGTAGGTAAGTATACAAAACTAGCGGGCCATAAACATTTTTACTTAAAATAGGCCATGATAATTTTTATCATTCTGCCCGGACATTCTTACTACTTAAATACATAGAAATCCATCACGAATTCACGACTGAAAAACAAATAGTTTAATAAATACACAAAGAGATCATCGAGATATGAACCCGGGACCCCCACCTTCAAAGGCAGGGTTACCGTCAATTTATAAAATGTACACGGTACTAGCGAGCATTGCGGGAAACTTTAATTATGCATTCTAGACGTCAAAACACACACATTTTTATGTGGCCTAATGTCAATGTTGTCAAATGTATTGATTTAAACTTTCACGATTATCACTCATATTTTAAAGACAAACGGGTCTTAATCGCGTAAACTTATTGGTCGTAGGCAGACACCTGCCTGCGACCACGGGTGTAACGTCATGCCCGAAACGTCAGGATATAATTAAACGTAAGTTTACGCGATTAAGACCCGTTTGTCTTTAAAATATGGTTGTCAAATGTGTTTGAATACTTTTTAACATATCCAGTACTTTTCATCATGTCAACAATTTGTTAAAATGTTTATTTTTAATTTTAGTAACAGGTTATTTCGTTGATTGTCAGGTAAAAGGTATGGTCATATTAATAGTAGCATTGTAACTAAAAATAAGTTACGTCCAAAAACTTATTACGAAAAAAGGTTAATTATCTCTTAAAGCCGAATCCAGGAAATTTTATATATCAGCCAAGACTCTAAATATGGTCCGGAATACAGCATTAAAATCTCTTGTAATGCTCGCGAGCACCGTGTATACATACCCTACAGGGTGGAACGGAACGACGATCTTTCCCGCTACCGACAGAGTCTACCAACCATTACGATGAACTTTCAGTATGGGACCAACATCGAAATATCTTTAAAAAAATTAACACTTCATACAAAGTCATTGATTAGTTAGAGCTCAATAGTATGGAAAAAACAATTTTCCATGTACGTTTTCGATGTTGGTCCATACTGGAAGTTCATCGTAATGGTTGGTAGATTCGGTCGGTAGCGGGAAAGATCGTCGTCCCGTTCCACCCTGTATGTATTATGTACATATAGGAACGTAGAATACTTACTGTTTCTGCAGCTTCCTCGCCTGGGGCAGACTGGCCGGGTCTTCCTTGCAGCAGTACTGACGAGCGCCGTAGATGTAGTCGCGAATGTACGAGCTCCAGTTGACCATCTGGAGAAGTAACGTCGGTTAATATTATTCATAATTATAAACAACCATGTAAAAAACAGCTTATGCCAAGATATTACATGTAGAATTATCTATATTATATATATATTATTGACGATTCTCGAAAATAGGTGTAAATAAGTATTTTCTTTGGTTACCGCGATGATTACTCATGAAATAAATCTATTTAAACGGATTATATCGCGTATATTAAATAAATTTAACTACATCCCGACGTTTCGAACACTTTACAGCGTTCGTGGACTGCGGTATAATACGTTTGAATAGTTTTATTTCATGTGAATACATATTTATGATAAGTGTTGAAAGTAAGCTTTTTCTGCACAAGTGTCACACGATAAAAGAGAATGAGTATTTTAAACGGGCACTAGCAAAGCGTACTTTTCATTAGAAATAGATATCATATTACCAACTCAGAAGTACCAAATAGACCATGCAAAAAGTATATAAAAATTGATTGCTAGGATGTACAAAAATGTTACTCTGCACAGGTTTCCCCTTAAAAAGCTTTGTAAAATGTCTTCATAATTATCTCTAGTTGTCCTGTATATGTGTATATACCTAATATTTTCTCAATCAATTCTAACAGTTAAAAAGAAATTGCCCATTTAGATTTTTTTTTCAATAGAAGGAAAATACAGAATTAGCCACGCGAGTGACCCGACCATTAATTTAAAGACTAACCTTAATATCGGTGTAGAAAGTCTCATCGTCCTCTTTAGAGATGACTTTCCGAAGCGCCACGAAGTTATCGTTTTTGAAATGCCACTCCTTCGTAGTGTAGTACTGCAGGACTTCAAGGCCGTAGCTGATTCGCTTCTGCACTTGCACCATGCTGTAGAAATTATAAAATTAGAAATTATAATCTAGAAATTTCTATATTAGTTAGGTTAACCTAACTAACTCTATATCGGGTCTAGGTATAACGCAGATTAATCATAGATTATGGATTAACAGCGGCTCCAATTACACCTTCGTTAGAGTGACAGAGTTCGCGGCCAATGGAGGCCAGGTTTTGCTTCGTCGATTTAACGATAAAACAAAATAGGCCCGTGACAAAGAGATTTACGGGATAGCCATTTTAGCCATTCCAGTTTCAACAAGACGCAAATAGGCAAGATAATAAGAAAAGTTTTATGAAACAAACCGCAGATGAGTTTCATAATAGCATTACACGAGAGTGATTTTATCTAATTATACACAGATGCATAGGTACATAACTTTATCTATGACAGCAAAAAAATCAAGTTCGCGGCTGAATACCAAGCTGTCGTAAGCTACCTATTTGAATAAAAAAAAACACCAGCGGCATAATATTGTATGAATTTCCATTAAAACATCGGTTGTCGATGTTCTAATGAAACTTTTTTTCTATACCACAGATAACATAAAATGAATCTTTAATTAAGTGTCAGTGGCATATTTGACAGATTATTCTGGAATAGATATACAGTGTGTGGCCTACAACCGGGGTGAAAATTTAAACGGTGCATTAATAAGCTGATCAACAATCATTTCCACATATTGTAATTAAAAAAAATAATAATAATAATAATTTTTTGTTCATGTATTTTTCATTATTATGGGTTCATTTACTTGAATTAAAAGTTATCAATAACTTATCATTTTTGAATCATTGAAAAATGTAAAATTTTTTTTAAGAACCGTATCAAATTAGTGTAAAAATGCCAACAAAATTATTGTTATGACTTCCTACCTGGTATACTATCAAGATGTCTTGCGACTGACAAGCTACGACATCGTGATGCCAAGATCCAGTACTAAAGGTCCATAGCTTTGAATGACAATATCTCCGAACTTAACCACTTTGAAACACCGGGACCTTTACAGGATTATTGCTGATAGTCTAAGGAGTCACTCATTTCATTTTTCTCCCGTGTTAAAGACCACACACTGTATTATACAAAGCAAACTCACAAAGTCTTCTTGCCCAGCATCATAAGCAACAGATCCACCATATAGGCGGGTATAATGTGTGTGAAGAGCAGGGCTATCTGGTGAAGAAGCAGCGAGGACTTGGGTGAGCCACCGGGGTACCATAGGCAGACGGAGAAGGGGAACTCTTGCACGTGGATGCGGCCTGGAAAAGATAAATAATGGATCAATTTTACACAAATCGCTCTAGTTCCACGGTCAGGCTTGTGTGGGTACTGCGGCAGATTTCTAGGAATGATAATTTGACAGTATGGAAATGAGCCTTAGAAATGCGTTAAGACTATCGAAAAAATGGTGAGTCTTACCCTCATATAATGAAGAGTAATCCGTTGGCTGAACCCGAGAGATTTTAACCACGCATTTTTTATGTAAAAATTTATTTTAATTTCTTTTTAATTTTTTTTATTATTTATGAATGTATTTTAACATAAAGTCAAAGTCAAAATATTTTTTATTCAATTAGGCCCAGCAACGGAATTAGATGCAATTAGATGTTCGGCGGGAGTTGCTGTCGTTAAACGTTCACAAGTCGAGCGGGCCAGACGGCATACCTGCAGTGGTGCTTAAACGTTGTGCTCCTGAGTTGTGTCCTGTGTTAACGCGTCTCTTCGCTCTTTCCAGTATCAAACGGGAAGTTCCATCTTCGTGGAAGACGGTCCTTGTGCACCCTGTTCCAAAAAAGGGTGACAGATCGGATCCATCGAATTATAGGCCTATCGCTATCACCTCCCTTCTCTCTAAGGTCATGGAGCGTATAGTTAACGCTAAGCTCCTTGGTTACCTAGAAGAACACGATCTTATAAGCGACCGCCAGTATGGCTTTCGCCACGGTCGCTCTACCGGTGATCTTCTAGTGTACCTCACTCACCGCTGGGCATCAGCCATTGAGAGTCAAGGCGAGGCTTTGGCAGTCAGCCTAGATATAGCGAAGGCGTTCGATCGGGTCTGGCATAGGGGCCTTTTGTCGAAGTTGCCATCTTATGGACTGCCCGAGGGATTATGCAGATGGATTGCTAGCTTTTTGTCCGGCAGACGCATTCGTGCCGTAGTAGACGGTAGCTGCTCTAATAGCATGGACATAAACGCTGGCGTCCCGCAAGGCTCTGTGCTATCCCCAACGCTGTTCCTTCTGCATATCAATGACATGTTGTCTATCGGCGACCTCCATTGCTATGCGGATGACAGTACTGGGGATACTTTTTACACAGGCCGTGCTAATATCCCTCGCTCTGTGGTACTGGAAAGTCGCGGAAAACTTGTGTCTGACATCGAGAACACTTTATCTAGAGTCTCGTTATGGGGTCGGGATAACCTAGTCAGGTTCAACCCCACAAAGACACAAGTTTGCGCGTTTACCGCTAAAAAAACCCCATTTACTGTGGCTCCAAAGTTCCAAGACACAGCTCTTACCATGTCAGGGAGTATTGGGATCCTCGGAGTCGACATTTCCAACGACGTCCAATTCCGATGTCACCTAGAGGGAAAAGCTACGCTGGCATCCAAAAAGCTCGGGGTGCTCAATAAAGCGAGGGGATACTTTACTCCGGGGCAAAGACTTCTGTTATATAAGTCGCAAGTCAGACCCCATATGGAGTATTGCTGTCACCTCTGGGCAGGAGCACCTGTATACCAGCTTGCACCCTTTGACTCGGTTCAGAGACGAGCTGTCCGAATAGTCGACGATCCCAGACTCACAGGCGGTATTGAACCCTTAAGTCTAAGGAGAGACTTCGCCTCCTTATGTGTGTTCTATCGTCTGTACAATGGGTTGTGCTCTGAAGAACTGTTCGACATGATGCCAACGTCCACTTTTCATCATCGCACCGCTCGCCACCGACTGGGCGCTCATCCTCACACCTTGCAACCTAAATGGTCGCGCACCGTGCGGTTTCAGAGGAACTTCCTCCCGCGGACGGTCCGTCTGTGGAATGAGCTCCCTGCCGAGGTTTTCCCGTTGGACTACAGTATGGGGTTCTTCAAAAGAGGAGTGTACAAGTTCTTATTGGGTCGGCAACGCGCATGTGACACCCCTGGGGTTGCAAGCGCCCATAGGCTACGGTGACTGCTTTCCATCAGGCGGGCCGTATGCTTGTTTGCCACCGACGTGGTATAAAAAAAAAAAAAAAAAAAAGCAACGAGCGCTTTTGAATCGTTAAACTAAATAGCGAATGAGAGAAAAAAAAGCTACTTCCGGTTCTAACCCTACACCACTGCCTGAGAAAAGTAAGTGTTATTCATAAAACTAACACTTAGAATGAGTGTTAAAAGTAGTTACCAGTATGTCCTTAGTATTTTAAGTAGTCAACTGCACGTCATCTTATATTTACATTTCAGTTCATAATTGTTCCAAACATGTCGATTGAAACTCGAGCTGAAATTCGTGAGTGACCCGTTCAAAAATCATTTAAAAAGAAAAAAAGAAAAGTTAAAGTAATCTATTCACTAAAGCACACATACGCAGGACAGGACTCAAACAATCAGAAAACTAAGGTAACACAAAACTTAAAAATAATATAGGGTACATCAGTCTGGCCAGGGTTTTACTCACATAAGGTAACACTATTTTATCACATGATATAATGATCAACATAATCGTGTCCAGCAATGTGTGATATAAGGAAATTCAGCATAATGTTACAATTCGCAAAAAAATAGCAACGTTGCAAAAATTGTTTAATATTAAAGTTAATGTACTTATTGGTAGAAACAACTTTGAGTAAACATTCGTGACCCTTATTTTAATGTACATAAAGTCCTAAAAATTCAAGTTTAGATATTTATAAAATACTAAATAAATTAGAGTAGGTCCTTACCCATGTCAAGTGCGGCGCCCCAGGTGAGTGGATTCCTTCCGGATTCTGTTAAATTTACCACCTGGACTTCTTTTGGTCTGAAAATAAAGACATACATAGGTTTAGTAAGTGCATGTCATGCAATAGTTACATTTTTAGTTGTAGTGGTTACAAATATCACAATTCATATGAATGAGATTCAGTATCCATCCCAAGCAATTGGTCTATAAATTATAAACTTCAGGGTCATCATTTCAATACCATTTTTTGACAGCGGCATACGAAAGGGTAAGAACTCATTTGTAATTGACGATTCGTGTAGATAAGAAAATATAACGCTGGTGTCTTTGATATATATAATTAAATTATAGCCTTATTTCATATTAAGTAGTCGTTCGTTTAAGTGTATCAATCGATTTTCCGTGAAAAATAATGTAATTCAGTTATTAAAAAAACCGGCCATTAATTGCAACAGTACTGCCTGTTTCATGACTCCAGAAAAATATATGTATCTGATAAATGTATTACTTATCTTTTCCCCTGCAATATAAATAAATATTTGTCTGATAGATATTATATCCTATTTGGATATGGTGAAACCTTAGACTCCTCAGGGTTTCTAGCCGGTTTGAGCTTGAAGTATCTTTCGTATAGGTAAAGCTGGTACTTACTTATTAACGCCCGCGTTATAAGCCACCAATATGCAGCCATTGACAACGAAGTCCACAGGAATCACATCGGCTTTCAGACTGTCATCGCAATGCATAG